>JANRMR010039888.1:0-11112 GCA_025434825.1 Bergia sp. 'catenularis' | reverse complement strand
ATATAGTACACTTAGTAAGCATTCTAGGGTTGTACAGTCACGTGTTGATCCTTACCTTCTCAGATGGTTGAGGACAACCATATTGGAGTACATATAGTACACTTAGTAAGCATTCTAGGGTTGTACAGCCACGTGTTGATCCTTACCTTCTCAGATGGTTGAGGACAACCATATTGGAGTACATATAATATAAGTAATAAGCATAAGGCGGGTTGTTCTCAGACGTCCAGTCAGCAGGCAAAGGACTGCTGGACTGGAACAGATGGGTTTCGGCCTTACTCTCATCATCCACACTGTCAAACCCAACCACCTGCAAATAATCCAAAGAAGTATTAGACTGAGTTGGTGCTGATCTATGAATTGGAATCCCAGGATTAGTCAAGGAATACTTAAGGATTATTTAAGGTACTTTTTAAGATTGTGCATATAAAATATTATTGAGAAAGTTTATAATAATATTATACTTCTGTTGAAGATTCACATTAGTTCCAAAGAAACAGTGTGCCTATATAACCAAAAATCAGTTCTACTACTCACATACACAACTAGACTATGCTAATTTTTTTCATCCAGTTCCTGTATAAACATCATCATTTGAAACTGTGTATTCATTTGCAATATTATAGCTGCTGTAACAGAATATAACTTTCTCACGATAAAATACATAACAAACCTGCGTCAGGAACTTGTGCATTTCAGGATGAGACTGTGGGTTAACTGTTGCCTCGAACAGTGGAATAAAAATATTCTGTAAAACTTCTTCGAAGTTCTTCACAAGTCCTTTGGCTCTGTAGATATCACTGTATGGTAAAGAGGGGAGAACATCTGATCACTGCATGTTGATTCTCGTCACCCAGGTAACTTCTAATTTGTACAGGTGGCATGGTAAACAAAGGCATGATCCTACCATTCGCTGTAAATGTGAGTCATTAACTGAAGAAATATACACATTTTAAAGAATTTTGGGATTTGCAAGTAAATCATGTTGTCTTGTAGATTTATACCGGTATTTCGATTTCATGACTCACCTTGTAACGCTTCTGTCCAAAATGTCCCGAAATTGTTTTCATACCCCCCCCCCAAAAAAAAATGACTGAAAATGTCTAAAACACATCAGTTCACAAATTCATACATCACCTAAAAGTATTTAAACTTTGACGTTCACCAATTTGTGGAAATTTGTCCGCATTTCGTTTTTGTGAATATCTGTTTAATGCTCTCTTCAATCTGACTCAATATCTTTTGTTCTGAAGAACCAACATGGGTATCACCCAAGTCCCAAGACAATGCAATCACCAATGTCATCCAAGCATGAGTCATTACTGTCATCACCATCGTTGATTTCATCTGGTGCAATGACTGTAGATACTTCGACGCTAACTGAAATTGCTTGCAATGTGGCCTTGCACCATTCTGGATTTCTCATTCTACTTTTGCGTAAATGAACTTGTCATTCCATGATGGGACAAAAATTTATCAAGCACAGAGGCGTTCAATTTGTTCAGCAGTCCATGACTAATAATCTTTGTACTTTTTGTTCCTATATATTGCTATGCATTAAATTGCCATTTTTCTGCTCTTTTTCTCTTGTTACATTTAATTTCAAGACATTTCTTGTGAAGAAAAAACATTGCCAAAAATATCAAAGATAGTAAAGAAAAAATGGCAGTGGTGATTGCAATTGTCTGATCACATATAATATTAGAATGTGGAATCAGTTACCTTTTTATATTGCCACTTTATGCTTTGTACACCTCCAAAGGTATTGCAATTTTTTTCATACCTAACCTCCTTGTATTTCTTCTGCACCCCTTGTGGATACTTTATGACTGTCCCCTAATACTGATCATTCTACTCTTCCAAAATAAGCAACAAGGGTTTTTGTGAGCTGGCTCAAAAGTTACAACATTATTGGTTTAAAACGGCAAGCCCCTCTTTAGCAGTACAAAGGACAGCTTCTACTTACTATAAACGTGGCACCTGAATGAGCCATCGCACATTATCTGAATACATTTCATTGTCCACTGCCCAACGAGCCAAACTGTCCCATTCCTTTCGTGATCGTCCATAAATTGATATTCGATACTCTGCATTTTGATATTTGCTTTCTTCAAGATCTCCTATCACCTCTTTCATGATCTGTGCAAAGTATTTCCCTTTGATGTGGTTATCAGTCTTAAGAAATATCTCCCGAAGTTTGCCATCACCTAGAATTGCAAATGATTAAATACTCAACAAATGTGAAAGACTATTACAAAAACTTTAACTGCTCTTCAGACATTTACGCACAACTCCTATTTGTACAGGACTTGTACATAATGAATATGGTAAGTACTTAAAGGAATTTTAGAACCAGGGATTTTCCTAATAATTATAATATTATGACGAAGAAGATTATAAAGAAGAAGAAACCTTACAAGACAGTGCAATATCCGTTTATTGCATTTAATTAAGCAGACAAGTGATAATTTTGTGGTCATGCATCAACACTTACGAAACTTGACAAGGAAAGAGTTAATTGTAAACTGAAAACTGTTGTACAGTCCTTTACATCTACAATTAATACTTAGATTTAGTCAATTTGAATTTAAACTAACAGTTAAACTTGGCAACTTGCAATATTTAGAGTCAGAAAGTAGTCTGCAAAATCAATGTACATTAAAATGTTAAGGTTCAGGGCCTGGTTGTTTGAAAGGTGCTGGGAAACTAGTTTTGAAAAAAACTGTTAGTAAGAGGTGTTAACTTTAACCATGGGTTAGGCCAAAATTCAAAAGGCAATGTCTTCACCAAGGAATATGTTTCCAGTTCTTATAAAATACTGTTCATACTTTTCTTAAAAACCCATTTACTAAGCCCAAAATGGCAGCTCAAACCTGGCTATAAGGTAGTAAACACAAACATGGATTAAATATTTAACACTGGGTTAGCACCAATTAATTGGCTTTCAAACAACTGAGCCTAGAGTGACAGTTAAGGAAATTACATGACTATAATTTTCCCAGTCAGTTGCCCTTGCAAGCGCTCAATTGTGAGTATAACTGTAATTATGTATAATTATCTGAGTGACCCACACAAGTTTGCAAGCACTGCATATGGCACTGTACATTCCTTTTTCACACTGAAATACAACACTCCAGACTGTGTTTTCTTGTCCTAAAATAGATTCAGTGAAGTGGCCAGGATTTTTCGTGGAGAGGCACATGTGAGTAGTAAAGGTGGGGAGTTAGGGGACAGTCTCCCCCAGTTAAAATTTGCAAAAAAACTCAGGTTTTCCTGGACTGCATTTTGTGTATTTTCATTGTGAATAAAGGGGATATATGGAGTGGTCAAAAGAAGAAAAAAAAGTAGTTCATCTCTGTTTTTTTCATAAACTCACATTTTCTTCCTTTCAAGTGGACCTTTTCAGCCTATGGAGGGGAGGGGGGGGGGATATGCACCCTTAACATCCCCCTGCCTACACACCTGTACCCCTTAATAAAGCTCTCAGATTGACCACTCAAAATGTACATGATACTGTATTAATCCGTATTAATCATTCATTGATTCAGCCTGCAACAAAATTGAGAATTTAAGATATTGCTAGTTGTGTTATATTTCACTATAAACCAGTATAGTTATAAATTGTTAATTACTAAACTAGGATCATTGTAGTTAAAGCACACAATTGACTGAGTGAGTATTGGTATGTTTGGTTCCAGATGAAAATCTAACTTAGGTCTACTTACCAACAGGATTGTACTTTGCATTGAACTTGTCAAATCTATGGAATGTGTTTCTGTCCTGTGAATTAAAAAACACCTTGAGCAAAGTTCCTTCAGCTGCCAAGACTACTGTCATTGCCAATACATGATCAACAACCCATGCAATTAAATATACACTTATAAAACACTCTGAGTAATAAAAGTGCTTTCAGTGCAACTTTAAATATAGCATCACCATCAGTGGATCGACAAACTTTGAAGGCAGGGAGGGGCTCCAAATGAGCAGCAAATATATGAGTTTCTTAGGGGTATGGGATCTCTTAAATATGACATTTCTCACTGACTGAGTGAAGTTTGACTACAACTTACAACAATCTTTATATGACCTAAATACAGTTTTATATTTTAAAGTAAAAACAACTTGATTTTTATGTACATAGTTACTAATAAGATTAATTTTATTGGTTTGATAAGACACCTGTTTACACACAAAATCACACAGTGAATGAACTGACTATTTGACATACATAAGAAAATGTGGTTTGTACTGAAAAGGCAGAAGGGGTGGCACTGGCCCCCTGTGCCCCTATGGATAAAAAAAACCCAACAATATTAACTCCGATCTTCATTGACAGCAAATTTAAGACTTGGCTAAGTGCATATCATACTATTGAAAGCAACCATTGTATAGGCTTTTTTTTTTAAATGAAAAATGGAAGTGAGTGTTTTTGTCAAGTAACATAAGCACTGCTTTATATCCCAGAGTGTCCAACCTATGGACCAACTGAAATCGGGACAACTTTAATGGTAGGGGAGATTTTTGCGAGCGCCAAAGGCGCGAGCCACTAGGGGGGTCTGGGGGCATGCTCCTCTGTAAAATTTTGAAATCTGGAAGCCTTAAAACACCATTTCCAGCACTCTCAGACCAATATTAATGTCAAAAAGGTTCTGAAAATTGATCGTTGTTTTCTTCTTAACTTTGATAATAAAAAAGCGTTATCATGTAATAAATTTCACACCTATTGTCACAACTATTCTAATGGTCCCAAATTCGATACCAGTTACTTACGAAGGACCAAAAAGTGTACATTGTAGTTTTATCTTCTGTCCATTTACGCTCTGCGGGTTTACACTCAGTTCACCGGGAAAAAGATTGGCCATTAATGTCTCACAGAGAACTCGGAATTCACCTGGATATCCAAGTTAAGCAGTTTGTTTCATCGTATGACAAATATTACAATTATAATTTAACAAAAATATCTTTGTCTGCTCGTTGGCTTCTGAGAGCTGATCTTCAAAATCGGGATTTTCTGTGTCCCGGCTGAAGTCAAGTCGAGATTTGGGATTCGCAAGCAAAACTGGGACGGTTGGACACTCTGATATCCATTAGCTAATCAGAATTTGTTTACTGGTATTATCATTATACACTTGTCTAATACTACCTTCTTATATTATTAAACATTCAATTAGAAAACGAGCTAGCATGTACTGCCAACATTGCATTCAACAGTTAAATAAAATGCTCAGGAACCAATCAGATTTGTGTATTTTCAATAGATCACAGCAAACTTCTACTAAAAATTAATTATTAATGATTTCATTGCAACTCACTGCATGCACGTCAAGAGTGTCCACACTGAGGTCATATGGAGTGAGATTCAACATGGCAAACACCTGTGCAAAGTATCCATTAAACACGGTTAATAATCAATTATAAATTATGAAAATAATAATCAAGTTTAGATATAATAGAATGCTGTAATCTACTACAAACAGGTAACTATATTCTCAAATCTTTACCTCTCGCAGAGTGACTTCTTTTCCACTGACCATGATAACAGACCTATCTGCTTCACACTTCATCTTTTTCTTGATGAATCTCAGAAGATGTTTCTGGTTCATGCATGATGCTGCATGCACATGAGTGTCAACCTACAGGACAGTGACATTATAAAATAAACATCAGTGTGTGTGAGCTTGGCTAAGGGTTGAATATTTGTGCGGCTTTCCTTTCACCATGTGCACCGTTCACAGACAGGACATTAAGCCATTGGTCTAGTCTCTTACCATTCTAGTGGGGGCCTTAAAAAAAAAACCACACACTCATCGATAAGAGTAGGGTTGCTTCCCAGTGTTCTGGTCTGTTCTGTCCTGGTTGCAGGGGGCATTTATCCTCAGAAATATTGTAAACTGCGTGGCAGCAATTTGTGCCTGTAACATGCAGTTCTGTCTTAAGTCCCCAACAACATTGTAAAGCCCCAGCAAAATCAGCCTCTGGCTGCAATTGGGGTTAAAGTCGACCACCACACTTACTGTACTTACTTACTAAGTTACAGGGCTCAATGCAAATTCACCTGCTTGCATTTTCGGAACAACCATAATCTATCCTAATGCCTCTTGCTTACCGGTCAATTTAATTGCTTATTTTACACAAAAAAATCATTCGAAAAAATAAAAAATTGATCTTGAACTTTTGTAAGTCCATATAATCTAAATCAATATCATATTTTTGTAACTGCTGTCCCCCTCAAAATGTGTGGTTGTCAAAACCAAGCAAAATTTTCTGGTAAAGCATGCCATCAGACTCCTTTGAATAGATTGACTTGTCTAGGATTTCTTCTACCTCAGTCTGTATCTCTGAACACGCAACAATGCATAATGACCCCTAGTTTGTTTTAGTCAACTGTTATTAAACCAGTGATAAACATTAATGCAAAGTGGCAAGCATGATGACTGGTATATTGGAAGCTCAAAGTCACACATTGCATCATTAGTTTGTCCACAGTCTTTATAAAAAGTCACCTGACAGGTCTAATATATTACAACAATGAAAGTTGTTACAATTTACTATTGCAATTTAAAGTACTCACTTTTCTAACATTGTAGAAATCTCGATGAGCCACTTCCTTCATAGCTGCAAGTTCTTTCAACTCATTCAAAAGTATATGTAGATGATGTCTTGCCTCTAAGTACTTGAGTCGGCGGAAAGCAAATGATTTGCTGCGAATTTGATTTTAATAATAATGTAGCATTAATTGAATTATTTTAAGGTTGCTCTCTACCCCAAATTTGTTGGAATGGTAAGAGAACTGGTAGCCTGCGACAACATACGAACTAAACCGGAGTCTTCAGCCGTCTGCACACAGGCTACAGAATTGGGGGAAAGGAAAGAAAATCGAAGGGGCCCATCAAACAGTTGCCCTAAGTGAGCAAGTGTCACTCTTTGAATAGCCAAAGATTTGGCATTGTCCATTAATAAATAAAATTTTTATTAACCCCAAAATTTAACTTTAGACTTGCTAAAAAAACCAAAAAATCAAAATCTTCAAAAAAATCACCATCCTTAAATTCTATCTCCTCCTCTCAATTTTCACCAAAAAATCCTGAAATATTTACAGAAGTTTGACAGGTAAATCATCATAAAATGATGACCCAAAATTTACATCATTTAAAATTGAATGCAAGAAAATGGCAAAAATATCACTAACTCTTACAAAATGGAGCTCATAGGGTACAGAGTGGCCTTAACATATAAAACATTTACATGCAGCTATGGCTTCATTGTATTTCTAACTCTTTCACTCCCAATAGTCCCATAAAGGATTATATGATGTGTTGGCTAACTCTCATAACCTATCTCCACACTTTCCCAAAAAATGGGTTGGGAGAATTTGAAAGTTCATCTTAAAGAGTTTCTATTAGATCATCATTGTCACAGGCAATCACATAATTTTGTTATTGATACCATAAGGAGAAGATACACATTGATAGCTAAGCGGGGACAATGAAGCGAAGTTGATATTGAAGGGGCCTACAGAATATTGACTTAGGGAGTGTCAAAGGCACAAGCTTTCTAGTGGAGTCCAGGGGGATGCTCCCCCAGAAAATTTTAAATTATTATGTTGTACATAATGCCATTTCTACACTATGAGGGGATTTGTGGGCATATTTTGCTCACTACGAACGACATTGATCTGTTAAAGTTGGAGGGAGCCAAGCCCATCCTGCTCTCCAGTCAGTGCTATAGTGGCAGTCAAAAGTTGACTTACATTGGCCCATGAGTAGACAAGGCTAGCAGGATATTCTGGTCTTCAAAGAACTCTTTAAGATCTGGGTGAGGGTGGATCTTGGGTTTGCCGTCTTTCAACAGTAAGCTCTGAGGGTGGTTTAATCTGCAGGCTGTGATTTGCACAACACCATCTACCATGTCAAAATCATAACCATAGTCTCCAGGAACCTCAATGTTGAAGGGGCAGCTTTGGGGTACATGGTCTGACACTGTTGAAAATTAAATACTGGTCAGATATTACCACTAATTAATTATGCTGTCAAACCAATGCCAGGTTTTTTATTTCTGAATTATGCTTCTCTAGACTTCCTGTGAGCAATGAGTTTTCATAGATAATTTCTCTATTTTCTTACATTAAAACTTGACTTTCAAGTGGAAGAGGACCCCTAAGTTAAAGCCCCTTTCATAAATGACAATAATTTTTTAAATATGGCTTAGTGAATAACAATTATTGGAAATATGGAACATTACCTTGTCCAATGTTGGAGGAACTCATTTCTCTCTGTGATAGAAACCTTTCCAGTTTATAGTCATCATTCACATCTCTCATTGCATCAGCAGTAGTAGAACAGAAACTCTGAAGACTTAGGGCCATATACTTTGCTCGAATGAAAAGTGCCTCCACTAGAAGTTTAGAGGCTTGACGCAGTTCTTCAAATGGTACCTTGAGTCAAAATCAAAATGTAATTAAAACATAAAGAAATACATTTTTTAACTCAAGCATGTAAAACCTCAGACCATCTCTTGGAACATCAGGTCTTTATATTATATGGCATCTATTTTCTTAAAATAACAAAATATATAGGAGGATTTTAGTTACTGTTATTAATGAGTCTACCAGCTCTTGATTAGTTGTTTGAGACAAAAATTGAATTTGAAAAAGTTTGTTTGTAAACATTATGCAGCTGAAATCCGACTATGCATTCAAAGAGCCCTACATTAGCACTTTTCTCTCTGGTTTTGTATTATAACCTAGGTACAACAAAACTTTATTTTCTAAAGAATACATTGTTTGAAAACGTACTGACATTTAACAATTATTCTCTGAAATTGAGGTGAATGGTGGCAGAATATTCACCGATATGCAAAGCATTGTATTATCATATACAATTAGCATATAATGGCATTATCTTGCATAAATTTACAAGATTTCCTCCTCTATCATTAGGCCAAGTAAAAAAAACTTATGTTTAGAGTCCAGATTTTTCAAAAAAAAGGAGGAAGTGGCCCGTTGTCTTTTTTTTTGTAAATTTACTTCAACTTTTTTTTCAGATTAATATATATTTATTAAGGTAAAAAGCGGATGCCTCTGTAAGAAAGTCAGCTATTGCTCTTATACTAAGTTTTAAACAAGTCATTGACATGTAGTTTTCACTGTATAGCAGCAAAATACTGAAACCTCTTAACAAGGCCTTGTTAAGAGTACATATGTACTGCTGCCAGAATTAGTGCACGCAAAGAACAAAAGAATTTATGAAAACGCAAGAAGTTTTTACTTAAGAAATTACAGTTATCTTCTTGCGATTGAACAAAGAAACAATAAATTCAAATAATAAATTTCAAAAATTCGTCAAACTGGCAATGATGATGGATACACTAGTGTAAGTCTGACTGAGGAGCAAAAGCTTCCAGGGTGTTCTTTCTCTTGGCAAGTTCACAAATAAAAACCATGATGACTGAACAACTAATAGCTTTGAAGAGAAAGTCTTGATTGAAGCATTTATATGTGCAACAGAAGCGATGACTAGACAAGCGTAATACGCTTGCACATGAGCGATAGCATTGCCAAGTACAAATTACTTTTGGTTTTCAAACATCATGTCTTTTTAAAATATAAACGCATTATCTATTCCTGATTGAAATTTATTTGCTTTTTATTGTGAGAGATTTAAATGAGACAACAATGGCTTCAAATTTTCTTTTTATATTTGTCACCTTTAATACACATCTTTAAATTTAAGGAGGCGGCCTCCAAAAAGGAAGTGGGCAGGGACGCTAAACATAAGTTTTTTTTTACTTGGCCTAACCACAAAACAGGAGTTTACACCAGCCATTGTTTTGCTCTGCAAACTATCCATCTCCCGGGAGGTGGACATTGTTCATTAGCCAGAGATAGCGAACCAATCAGATTGCTTGAAATATCAACGTCACTGAGTTTGCATATGCTAAATAAATTTAACTTATGCACCCCTTATGAAGGTCTGGAAAACATTAATTGGTCTTGCTGTCACTATGCCAACCAAATGGCCTCCAATCTTTGTTTTTTGGTGGTCTCCTTTAAAAAATAAACTGCGTAATGCATATCAGGAAAGACAAATGGAACTACAAAAACAGCTTCGGTGTCAGGGGATTATTCATAAGTATTTATACTGGGAATATATAATGACTCAGGAAGATTGTAGGTGTCTAAGATTTCGCGAAGAGGTGCATAATATTTTACATAAAACATTAACTGCTGTAATAAACCCCAGTCTCAACAGGTCTACCATGTTGACATGATCTAAATATAATTGCTATTTGCCATAAACCTTTTTAAAATAAAATATGTGACCTTCCCAAGACTGGTGTTTTCTACAACCTCAGTGAGCTAGCAGGATTTATGGTATTTAGTAGAAGGTCTGGTGGATCCTTTGAGACCTTTGTTATTACAAATGAGGTAAACTTTTTAATAAGTAATTAAATCTCCATTCGCTGTAATTTCTCAGACAGTCTTACATTTATTGCTATTGGTCATTTACTCTCACATTGATTTGCAAGTTTTAAAGTTACCAACTTGGGCTGCCTATGATTTACTAGCTGGGGCTGCCTATGATTTACTAGCTGGGGCTGTCTATGATTTACTAGCTGGGGCTGTCTATGATTTACTAGCTGGGGCTGTCTATGATTTACTAGCTGGAGCTGCCTATGATTTACTAGCTGGGGCTGTCTATGATTTACTAGCTGGGGCTGTCTATGATTTATTAGCTGGGGCTGCCTATGATTTACCAGCTGGGGCTGTCTATGATTTACTAGCCGGGGCTGTCTATGATTTACTAGCTGGGACTGCCTATGATTTACTAGCTGGGGCTGTCTATGATTTACTAGTTGGGGCTGTCTATGATTTACTAGCTGGGGCTGCCTAAGTATGATTTACTAGCTGGGGCTGTCTATGATTTACTAGTTGGGGCTGTCTATGATTTACCAGCTGGGGCTGTCTATGATTTACTAGCTGGGACTGCCTATGATTTACCAGCTGGGGCTGTCTATGATTTACTAGCTGGGACTGCCTATGATTTACCAGCTGGGGCTGCCTATGATTTACTAGCTGGGGCTGTCTATGATTTACTAGCTGGGACTGCCTAT
>JANRMR010039777.1:0-14703 GCA_025434825.1 Bergia sp. 'catenularis' | reverse complement strand
TGAAATGGATTTACTTGTCCATGTGAAGTAATAAACGAAATTTCAAACTCATATACTGTGTCATTTATGTAA
The DNA here is from genome assembly GCA_025434825.1 of Bergia sp. 'catenularis'. NCBI lineage: Eukaryota > Metazoa > Cnidaria > Anthozoa > Zoantharia > Parazoanthidae > Bergia > Bergia sp. 'catenularis'. The sequence continues at coordinate 14,631 of JANRMR010039777.1, read as the reverse complement.
GTGGGGCCACACACACACACACATATACACCCCTGCCCCTCTCGGGCAGAGCTAGTAAAGTTAAGATTTTACTAAGCGGAGAAGGTACGCATGTCCGAGCAGAATCGTGAGTAGAATTAGAAGTTTTTCAAGCAGACTCGTGCGCGGAATAGGCAATTTTACGAAGAGTGCCGGCAGGCAGAAAAAGCATTTTTTAAGAGCAGAGTCACCTTACGCCTATAAATAACGTGCTAACTGACGCGATGCTCTAATGCCCCGCCACATGGAACATAACCTCATGCGTCGTTTTTGGTTTTGTTTTCATTTTCAGGATTTGGGATCCACACACTTTAAAGACTGATCAAAACCTCTGTAAAGATATCCGCTAGACAAGAGAAATAGACAACAATTCAAAATAACCTGGACGGCTAATTTGGTAAGTTTTGCACTAAACCTGATAGTAGCAATTTTGTAGTTTTCTAACAGATTTTGGGAATCTGTGGATGGTTGGGAATTTAAGCATTGTAGAATCAACAATGCGGTGCGCGATGTCCAGTGTTTTCATTTCAGTTTCAGTGGAATTAACCGTGATGCGGTTTAGAAATGAGTAGGAAATTTCGTCAATCATATATCGCAGATTCGCGGATTCACTGCATACAGGAGCGCAAAATTTGACACTAGTTTCATTTTCAGTTCTAAAATTAATAAAGACCAATATACGCGATACTACAGCAGGCATTGGGTTTCACAGAACGTACGGGCACTAAGGTAAGTGGAAGTCTAAGCTTCATGGCAGCTTTGTTAGTTGTGCGAAGGATTCATTGCGAAATTAATGTAGTTTTATTGGATTGCGGAATCCACTTTAAAACATAATTTTTGTTTATGGTAAGCCCCCTCGATTTGCAACAAAATGTTCTGTGTTCGTGCAGCACCAAAAAACTCAGTCTTGATATCAAGTCTGCGGGCCGCCAAATTTACAAAAGTTTGGTATCGTTATTTTCTATGATAACTTTTTAGAGCAGCTTTTGGTTTTGTTGATTATATTAGTGTTTAAATGTACTAAAGTTTGGCATCGTTATTTTCTGTGATAATATAACTTTTTAGAGCAGCTTTTGGTTTTGTTGATTATATTAGTGTTTAAATGTACTAAAGTTCGGTATCGTTATTTTCTGTGATAATATAACTTTTTAGAGCAGCTTTTGGTTTTGTTGATTATATTAGTGTTTAAATGTACTAAAGTTCGGTATCGTTATTTTCTGTGATAATATAACTTTTTAGAGCAGCTTTTGGTTTTGTTGATTAGTATTTAAATTGTACTTAAACTTGTGCAAATAACTCAGTTTAACCTCCTTTAATGACTATCAGACTCAAAACATGCAGAAAATTTAGACCAGTAAACTTTTTGATAGGTGAACGTTCTCTGGTCTGAGTATAAGAACTGTCTTTAATACCATTCACTATCTATTCATCCATCTATTCGTATTTTCTTATCAATTCATGTTTTCATGCCTTTTATCAATGTATCAATTAATTGATACGCGCACTGATCATGGGTAGTAAGGTTCTTGAGGTCATGATATAATTAATAATGGCCCCGATACAAGGTGCTACTTTCTAAAAATGCACGCAATATTGCATGTTAAGTAGAATCAGGTTTTACTGGCAACAGTTTCAAGGCCTACCAAATTAACTGAGACGATTGCAAGCAATAATTCATTTTCCTATTTTATTTCTTCATTTCTTTTTCTTTTCTTGTTTTAAAAATAATAAATTGTGTTTTTTTTATGTTTAGAAAGTATGTTTGATTGTAACTAGAAAGATACTTTGTTAAATTCAATTATTATGTTGTTAAACGTTGAGATAATTTCATAAGAGAAAAAGTGTCGCTGTCATATCTACAAAAAGGAAAATAAAAGATATTCTAGTTTGGAACTTTTGTAAATGTCATCACGTATATTAGAAACTGAAAACGAGTATTCCGAAGACAGATCCATGTGGTACTTCACATGCAATTCCGTTTTTCTCTATTACAAAGCATATTATTGTTTTTTACTGTTTGGCTTCTTGTTGTCCGAAATCTTTAGAATCATTTAAGAGCAATTCCTCTATTTCCAAAGCCCTCTAAATTTGCATTCAATATACTGCAATCTACGGTATCAAATACTTTGACAAGTCTAAAAACCTAACTTGTTAAAGTGTTAACATGTTGCTATAAATAACATCGACTAATTTCAAATATATAGCTACTTATGTTAAGACTTAAGTGCTTTTTCAAAATCCATTTTGTTTGTTGTAAAATATCTCTTGCTTTAAGGTAGTTTCTTAATCATGTCGTTTATAAATTAACGTTTTCTAACATGTTTTGGAAAACATTGTAAGACTTTTACAGGAGTAACAGCTAGAATTTGTGGTTTAATTTATAGAGTAACACTTGTTGAGAATGAATTATTCAGAACTAATGAAAGTAGTTGTCTGATGGAGTTGGATGCTGCTTGCCAATATGGCGAGTGACTTTGGACTAATCAACACCAGCACTTATCCTTGTGTTCAGTTTCAACAACTCTTGCTTGACTTCTTCTTCTTTCACTGGTGTAATAAAACGTCTCGTGATTCTTGTTTAGAAATTTTCTAAAGAAATTTGTGATGGTGTATTTAATCAGCTAGTTTTGGTCCAACATTAACAAAATAGTTGTTCAATTCATTTGCAAATTTAAATGGATCAGATATCTCTTCATTTCCACATTTAAATTTGTAATTCTTTTTTATTTACATTGCCATGAATAAAATTCCATACTGGAATAGAATAGAGGAGTTTGAATTTATAGTTTGCTGCCAGAGTTTCATTAAACTTCCCGCCGTTTTCAACACATTCAAGTAAGTTTCAAACACCTGCACAGAGCTAGAAAAAGATTTTCTAAACACGACTCGGAAGGAAAGGGAACACTCACAGTGTTTATATATCTTTCGACACACTCGTCCGAAAAAATTTGGCACTGAGTAGTAGTAGTGGTAGTATGTGTGGTTAATCGTCAACACTGCAGCTTGGTGATGCTGAATTACGGGGACGCAGCTCACGAGGTTGAACTGAAAGTACATACAGGCTCCTCTGGCAGCCGCTATATATGCGGTCAAGCCTGACCTCGGAGCACAGCCTACAGCCAGCTGGAATAAGCTGTATGTAATTGACAGACCACAACACCGGAATTACCTTGCTCTTTTCGAGAAGTGTGTGGGTTCTTTTAAGTTCCCCGATAGAACGTCGAGAGACCAGACCAAAGGCTTAACGTCCCTGTCCACGGACGGCTGGGACTCGAACTCACGTCTCCTTGGTTGCTAGTCAGACGTGCTATCCACTGCACCATCAAGACTCACCATGCTGGCAACACAGCAAGTTGACGAGGTGAATTGGGCAGCCGTGGGGATCGAATGGTCCAAATTATTTCTTCACTCGAGTGTGTATCTTGCCTCTAAAATCCTATACCGGTTTTAGTAACAACAAATTGAAAGGTTTCGTATACAACTAGAAAGGATGAGTGTGTTCCCTTCCCTTCCCTTCCCTTCCCTTCCCTTCCTCAGTATAGTTGTGTACAAAGCCTACTAATAACCTACACTAGTAAAGGCATAAATCAAACATTTTAAAACTATGAAGAAATCAACTGGAAGAAATCAGTTTAACTTTCTTGGCCAGAGGCAAACATTGTGGGTTTTTTTAGCAAAGAAGATAGGCTCTAATGTCGTTCTAGAATGATTACTGACATTTTTGTCTTGTTTTGGATCATGTCTTTTAGAGTGTCTTCAATGTCTCTTTTTTTACCTTTTAGATTTCTGATTTTCGATCAAAAGGGTTTAAATTTACCGCAACAAACGATTGCTTTGAAACTCAGAAAACCAAATTGAGGTCGAAGTACATATCATGTTTTGAAAACAAGGACCAAAACTATACTTGAGTGTGACTGGTTCGTCCTCTTGCATGGTAAGTTCTGCCGAGACAATAGAGCTCTTAGCACTAGCTCAAGTCCAATGCAGTTTTTATTTTCTTAAGAATGCTGAGTGCATCTGTTTTAGTTTCTAAACTGAATTACTAAATTCAAGTAAATGGAACGCATTGACCTTGACGGAATCGAAACGTCACGGAATGCATTCATCCTCAAAATCATATACAACCTACATAGTGGAAATGCAGCTGGCGACTACTTTTGAGCTCTAGGGAATTACACTTACATTTTGAGAAACGCCTAAGAAATTGGTACACACTCCACTGTTTATCAACCTTAATAGGAATACTCCGCTCTACGTAATTGTGAAACTGATAGTTCGTAGCACATAATGATTAAGAGAAAAGGCTTGTCTGACAATGTATTAGATTTGCTACCTGCTGATAATTTCCAATATCTGAATGATATATGCTGGTTAAGAGACACAAAATAATTGTTATGAACCACACTAATTAGTTACGGATTTTACTAAAAGGTTGCAAATTCACTAGCAGCTGTTACAATAGACACATAATAAGTATTCCCTCTGTGCTCGTTTGGAAACCATTCTTCATCCAACAGATATTGATTTACACGTATTTTAAAAAGGTTGATAAAATACGTTACTGTCAGTAGTACAGCTTTAGAACAAATCTAGAGTAAATCTCCAAAAGACAGGAGTCAGTCAAGTCATAAAAGTAGAACTACAATCATGCCTTCTTTGCATGTTTAAAATCTGAATTCGTTTTCGTATGTTTTTAGTTTCTTAATCTTCTATATCCACCAAATGTTTTCAAAAGATGTGAAAGGGCCGTACTGCAAAGGCATATATAGCTCCTCCATCACTGGTTCTTGTCGATAGTCATTAAAAACATTTTGTATTGTTCTTAAAGTCCGCAACTCACGTCTTTTTTAAATAATCTCCCCTGTCGTGAGCTTGTGATACTCGATCTCAGGAAGGTAACTAAATAACAAAATTTATGGAGCGAGTTCACGTTCACCAAGTGCCATCAAAAGGAAAGCTTCAGTTTAAAAAAATAGTAATGCTTGCGTTCCTCGAAGATTAAACCAAATATATTTTCAGAAACAGTTTTCGGCTATTTGGTAGCAGATGAGAATTTTAAGCAGCTCACTTAATCAGATGATAGACAGGCGGAGATGAGACTCAAATTTTTCATACCTTGTGTTAAATTAAACCGAAGACACAATATATCTATAAAGACTAGACGTTTCAAGAGCAAGATGACATTTCAGACGTTTATTAAATAAGCCGACTTCGGAAATTTTGAAATTAAAGAAATTATAGTATCTGACTGTTCTTGGATAATTTAGATAAAATGATAAGAAGTTTTGTAAACTTATTGGAGTTAAATGCAAGAAGCCATTTAAGAAAAAAATCCAAACTTTGGTTTCTGTGCAGCTACTTGTCAGTACTGTATGATTGGCAGAATTCAGGCTAATCACCTTCATCAGCAAGTCACTAATTGCAGTAAACGGAAAATGTTCTAAATTGAGTCGATAATCAAGCAAACAAACCACTTCTCACCCCACACTACCGAGGTGTGCGCAGTTTTATAAAAGATTGAAAACATCCTGTAAATTGAATTCCTAACGAGCTGACTGATATCATGCACTGATATGAGTTTCTTGGACAAACTGTATAAACCAATTTTTTTTTTGATTGAGCAAATGCAAACATTTTTAGTCTTTTGTTATATTCCATGTCACTCAGTAGAGATCTACCCTTGATTTGGTTGGTCAGGCCAAACAAAAAAATTCCCAGTTTCTCATTGGCGCCTACATTTCAAAATTATAGCCGCATTTACTTTTTGTATTTTAGGTAAAACGCACAAAAAAAACCAAATACTTTTTCTAACGTCTTTATTAGAGCCAAACCAAAGGACTGCGGATTTTGTACAGAACGAAAGCGAAAAAGAAACTTTATTAAATCCGTGCGGGCAAAATGATTCTATGAAACTTCAGTAAATAATTTATCCCGGCATTTTAGGTTTTGTGTTCTTTGCAAATCGTAGCCTCTTTCGAACTGTCGAAAAGCTGTATTAAAACGATCAAATCATACTACGTCTCTCATTTATATGACATTTAACGCAACTGTTTTACACCTGTCCAAATATTGTAGTTCTTTGTGTACAAGGCTGACATGATTAAAAATGCAGAGATAATTGAATAATTTCAATTTACTTAATACATTTTATTGAACTACAAACTCATAAGTTGTTTTAGAGCCAGATAGTATTATTCTTACGAAAAATGCACTATATTTCAATTTGTCGAAAGATCTTAGCGTTTCTTAATTACAAGTCCAATTAAACTACCTGATATTAGCACTGACTATCTGAGATTGGCACGTGTTTTTTTCACAACGCTGGATAATTTAGTTCTGAATCCACGTAGAGCCCAGTGCCTTTGGCCCTCTCCTAGATCAGTCCGTGAATAACTTGGCGAACCCTACATATTTGATTGTTTGTTTGTTTGTTTGTTTGTTTATTTATTTATTTATTTGTCTGTCTGTTGTTCTTCTGCCCATCCGTCCATCTGATTGTCTGTGTCTGTCTGTCTGTCTGTCTGTCCTTTCTTTCTTTCCTCTTGTATAGTCTTTCTCACTATGTGATTGTGTAACTGTCTGAATTCCTGACTCATTGACAGACAGACAGACAGACAAGTAACTCGATCATTTAAATTGCTGTCTTAAAATGTCAGACGCAAAAACAAAACCTTGGCCAACGTTATATATTTGATCCATTTTTCAGCATTGAAAAATTAGTAGTTTCATTGACACCAATCTGACAAAAGCATTGCCACCCAACAATTAATATAACAGCAATCTACAGCCATCCATCCATCCACACCATAAATCTACAAATCAAATCGTTCTGGTTCCTGACTCTTTGCTAACTGTGCTGTGGTATGGCAAAACATATCTGATTCAATTGATTTTTTTCATATCAACCTTGTAAGTACGAGAGCTATAGCATGTGGTATGGTAAACTGTTGTCATGATTCTGGAATATGCACACAGCTGAGTCTAAGACGTAACTGTTTATTTATTAAATAGAAACCCGGAAAACTCCTGACCCACGCAATTGCCAATACATATTCGCAATTAACTTAATCGATTTTCTATGGAGATAGGAACCTTTGAAGTAAAGACTTGCCCAGCTCTAAATCTGGTGGGTGTATATTGATAGGTGAGTTTCTACAAAAAAAATCTGTTACAGCTCTAATGAATTTCCTTTTAAACAGATTTCCACAACGAAAACCTGTTATAGCATTAATGAATTTCCTTTTAAACGGATCTGAAGCAAGTAGAAGAACAAACAAAGTCATAGATATGACACAAATTCTAAAACGTACTTTTGAGTAAATCGCTGTTGGTTGCACCATTGGATAAGGTAAGTCTCACTCTTAGCCAGTAGTCAAACTGACTAGGTTTGGCTCATCTCGTATATTGGTGACGCTTGCTTCAATTTTTGAAAGTGTGTGTGTTCTTGTCAGTTTTCTCATGTTTGTGTTTTCGTTTTTATTACAACCTGCCGGTGTAATGCGCGATTCAAAAAGAGACTTTCTACAACTGATTAATTTTAAAAAGTCTTTCCATTTCTATTCGTTCTTCTCAGCAAAACAAAGCTGGGCTTGTACTGAAGTCGCGTTTCAACTGAGAAAATGAATGTTAAAATACCAGGGTAAAATGTTATGTTTATAAACTGGCAACATTTGGTTTCATGCCTGTTGATAAATGCGGTTCTGTAACAAGGTTTCACTTTTCAAAAAGGTGACTGCATGAAATTTTCTAAAATATCAAATGTATTTCTGTTCTTTTAAGCTTTGAAAAAACCGTTTACATTTTACATATATTTTTTTGCTAAACCATTGCAGCTACAAGTAATTCAATTTTCATTTAGTTATTATTTCATTTTTTGAGCTGGTGGTTTACCTGAAATTGAAAATATTTTGGTACTGAATTAAAGAATTAATTCAAATAGACACGATTATCGACAAAGCACAGTATGGGTTCCATCAGCATTGCGGTTCCAAACAGATGTTAAACCCCATTTACACTACACTTGATTTTTGGTACAGCACGGGTATAAGGAACAAGTTCTTTTCTAAACATAATTTTTCGTTTCATGAATGGGGTTTATTTGGCCTTGGTCGATTAACCAGTTTTTCAGTCCAGAGTGTTTTTATAAATTCAGAACATGTTATTTCATAGAAAAATAGGAAGGCCACTGATCCTTTGGATCATATAAACTTTCTTCTCCAATGCTCCGAGACGTTGGCGAAAACTATTATTTCTTTCAAGAGGCAAACGGCAAATCCCGAAGGTTTACTTACTACAGTTTCACTGAACACTTTAGTCTTTATTTAAATTAGAAAGCTTGAAACTAGACAACCAGTGCTTGTAGGGAAAAACTCGCTTTCGACTTGGAGGTCTTTCCTGCTGTTGAATTAAACAAAAATAGTAATTAATAATGATATTAACAATTTCTTTTTTTCTGCAAATGGAAAGCACTCCATCTGAAACTTGTTGAGAAGTCTTCGTAGAATAATAAATTCGGTTTTGAACTTGTGTATGTCTGAAAATCGCTGGGGTTAAATTTACCTTGACATTTTATATTCACAAAAGTTTACAACAGTTTCAGATGAAATGGTTATTTATTAGGATACTGACTTATAAAAGCTATTCAGTATAGTTTTGTTTTCCACTGAGACACACAGTCACAAATTCGGATAGATTTCTACATTGTACAAGATATCTGATCACATAATTTTATTTATATATTTTAGGTATTTTTCTGGTCGTTTGGAAACATCGGCAATAAATACGTTATATCAACTCTGTCGATTAAAGTTTACCACCGAATATATTTATCCAAAAAAAAAATGAATGTCTTCACAACTAAGATTAGATTGATCAATATGCCAATCTAAATTCGGAAACATTTGATCTAATTGTAGGACAAGCGGTTAAGTTGCAAGATCCTTTATGTTGTTTATATAATGCCAAAACGGTACGCCTTTGAAAAACAGAGGAAACGAAAAGCTTAAATCTGAAATATGAAAGAGATAATGCTAATAGTTTTCGACAGGTGCAAAAAATTAATTTTCGACTGATGCCTGAAAAAGCCAAATAGATGGCATTTTTGACAGGGTGGACAAGATGTTAAAAGAGCCCGCTTAATCCGAATTTCGTAAAGCCATATCATAAAGTCATATCCAGATCATCACTCACTTAACTCTGTTAGTTAAAGATAAAATTTTACCTTTTTTATACCATACAAGCAAGTGTCTAACTTTGTAGCTTTCAAAAAATAAGCTTATGACTTCCGTTTTGTATTGGTAGTGTCTTTCATTTATGTCTGGTGTTTAAAATCAAGTAAAATTGACTGAGAAACCACAAAGGCCCGATATATGTATAAATGCATTATCCTGAGTGTTTGACATGTTTGAATAGTGGAAACAGCAACAAAAAATAATTAAAGTTCTCATTTGATTGTATCTGCAAACTTAGCGGCTGATAACTGATCCAATAAAGTTTGGAGAAAGTGTAGTTTTCAACACACTATTTAGATCAGCAATTCAACGGCTGATGAGACAACAAAAATAAAGGTTGAACTTTTTCACCATTTGCAATTTTTCACAGAAGCGAGGTCACTATTGCTACTCTTAATGAAAATTGTTATTTATTACTTAAAACTTTAGACCACCATAAATAAGAAAATAAATTTCGAATCCCTTCGATATCAAAAGACTGATTGCTGCAGATGAAATAGCACTGGTCTTCCACTTTACTATTCTTGACCTTTTTGCGGCTAGATTTTTTTTTTTTAAATTCTTTATTTTTGTAATTTGAAGTTGTTTTTTTTATTTCTGGCAAATTAAAATGCTTTTAAATGTTAAGTATGCAGCTCAGCTGTCAATGGTTTGACATATACCCGTATTGGCTGATTTGTTGGAGATAAGCGCATTAGAATCTTAACACGATCGGGCCACGTTCCGTGCAAACACAATAGTAGAAAAGACAAAGAACTTTCTCACTTCCAGTCTGTTATCGTTGTGTTGAAGACAGCGAAGGTAGAAAAGAACAGGAACCCTTCAAAGTTTAATATAAATGGTGTCTCGGATAGGTAGCAAACAACGTACAAAGTTATAAACTTGTAAGTAAATTTTGAATTTCTCATTTGGGAACCCTAGTTAAATTGGAAAGCTAAAAGATTGTTCTGTTCCTGCCCCCCACCAAACAGAAACATAGCAAGCGAGAAAGGAAAACTGCCTGTTGTTCACAATACTACTCGGTACCATAAGAGACATAATGAAAATTAGAATTGAGTTGCTGTCCCTGATAAATACTAAAAACAGAATGTGAATGATTAACAGTAGCCGAAAACCTTTTTATAAAATGAACAGGGTCTTCAGGTAAAAACGTATTGGCCAAACAGGATCAATAAAAAAGAAAGTTAGAAATAGTTTTGTCAAGGAATGATACTGATTAAAAACAAATTTAAGGGAAAAAGATATAAACACGGAATAGGAAGATTGCTTTTCACTTCTTGTTTCTTAAAACAAGGTCTAAAATTTAACGATTTGATTTCGCCGATAGAAGCGGATATATTAGTGACGAGTCCCCACGCTATAGGTTTGAGTTAACACATGGAAACATTCCACTTTGCAAGTACACGAGCGAAGGGTTTTTCTCGAGTATATATACAAGCACCCTAGTGTTTTTACAACCAAGCACAGTAAGCAGACGAGTTTTTTTATTTTATTTTTTATAAAATAAGCCTAATTCACAAACAAACAAACGTGGCAAAAAGCAAGTGATCTTCAAACTTTAGCATGCACACACCAAAACCGCAGCCAGCAACATTTTCAATAAAGTCGTTTCATAACATTTCAAACGAAGTTTTAATTACTTCATAAAACGCTTGATTAAAATACATGAAAGAGGTAACAACATTTCTACTTCAATTTAACAAACGCAGCTTCAAAACTGAGTAATCCAATTTGTTGTTCGAGTAAATAACAGAGAAATATTACGAACCTTTTACTTAACTGTGCATGACGCCTGTCTGTTTAATGTTTTATCAACTGTTTAGAGCGAGTTACTCAGTGCTAAAAATCTTATCTAATCCAACAGATTTGTCGATCCAATTCAAGAGCTTCATTCTGTTCAAAATACCACTTTCCCTCTATGTTTGATGTAATCCAGCAAAAACGTTCAAGTAACTACTTGAAGTGTTTGTGTAAAATGGATATTCAAATCCGGGATTGAAGACTTCCAGAAAATAAGCTTCTCGATCATCATTTATCAGTTGCAATTGAAAATGTTTCAATGTTAGTTTTATGCGTCTTACTCTTATAGAGCTTTTCATGTGATTGAGTCTCATTTAAACAGGCTGAATCAGTTTTGTTTCTTCATACTTTCGTACTTCTGTTCCAGTTTCAGTTTTCAACAGGGCGACGCTGCAATTGCGACACGCTTAACATTTGGCACCAAAGGTTGCAGTAATTTCATGCCTTTGACTGGCAGCTGGCACAACACACTCACGCTGCCAATCTGAATCTTAAAAGCCTTATAATAGCTATATTCAAGTGCAAACTTGGAAAAGTGGTTCATTTTCAAAACTGGAATCAAAAGAGGTCATGTTGTGTTGTAGTCCTTCTATTCGGAAAATCTCTATTCGGTTTATCATACCCCCACCCCACCCCCCCACCAAAAAAAAAATCTCTATAAATCTCCATTTTTCCCAAAAAAAAATGTTGCAAATATATATAAAGATCTGGATATCTCATTAAATTATTAGTGTTTTGTCGGTTAGTTTGATCAACTGGCAACTTCAGCCGAAGCGCCGCCATGTTTCCTTGATAAGCTGACTTACTTTCAGTCATCAGAATTATTAATTTGAATAATTTCTCATGGACCAAACCGCTGATGCGACAGTCAGCAGAATGTAGAAATTACTGGTTAAATAAATATGTAACTTTACTTGTAAGTATAAGGATTATCCAAATATTGTTTAATATTTCACGCGAAAATGATGGAAAATGCTAGATTCTCTTCACAAACCAAGTTTTTTACTCGTTACTTTGAAATTTATAGTCAATTGCAAGGCCGTATAGAAATAGGGGAGTCCGGGTCTCTCTCCTATAAAGTTTTCCTTCATCTCATTGTTCAAATATAAACCGAAACAAACCGGCTTCCCAGCAGTTCACTAAGAAAAGAAAAGCAACCTTTTGATATATAACTCAGTTTTATAATGTTTTTGAATTTGATTAAATAGTTGTATGTAGTAGGTAATTCATTTTTCCCCATTAATTTCTTCTTTCTTTGTCTTTGTTTTATATATGTTTCTTTTTCATTCTGTCTTCTCAAGTCAGAGATAAAAAGAGACAAATACATGTAGAAGGTGTTTTGTTGTTTTACTTTGATGTGTTTTGTCAATTTCTTTCAATGTTAACTTTCGGACTGGAAAACATGCAAAAATAGAACGCTAGTCACCTTGTATTTTTAGCCCTCGCTTATATTTTGGGTGACCAGTATCTTTTATACTTTTATCATGATATGTAAATCATGCGAATTATATTTATATTACGGGTGAAATCTATTGTTGCTGTTGTTGGCAAGCAGGCAACTGAAGGGAGGAAAGATGGAAAAAAACGTCATTCTCGGAAATAGAAGATTTCCCATGTCTCTTTACATAATCTAGCAGAACGCTCAGATGTCTCGATGAACATTGTAAGTTGAAAACAAAAGAGTACATGTATTGTTTTCTGATACACCTTGGCCTTGAATGTTAAAGTAAATTGTGCTCCATGTTTTCTCACTACGAATCGGATCTTCGACCACCCGCCATTATCTTTGCTTCCCAACCAATAATATACGACTATAGGTGGTGGTCCGATTTGAAAAAGGATATTCACGTGAATAAAGAATAATTGCAGATGTAGAGTGTGTTTATAAATATCCTCCGAAACTCGACGGGTTTATAAACAAAGAGCTTTTAAGCTTGCTAAATAGTTGGCTACAAGAAACCTACAGGACGTCGTTAAATTGAAAAAAAGACATGCAAAGCCATAAAAGCAACGTCCAGAAGATAGGAAGTCTGGCTACACGTCCTATAGTCAGTATATTCAATTCCTATAAAATCTTCAAACGTCTATTAAAATTCATAGGGTGTTTTTATCTTTAAATCCTAATTTATGATCTCATGGAGTGGTGTTGAAGTGGTATATTTGTCGGCCTTCAAACAAAATGGCAAGCCGACTTTTGAATTCATTGTTAGTTTTCTCTCTGGTTTTCTTTAAGCGTTTTAATTTCTTAAATCTGTAAATTAATAGATCAGATCATGATTGCAATTAGAATAGAATGAAGCAAATTAAGGAAGGAAACGTGTTTAAGTGCCGGAAACACGAACGGATTTTAAATTAGGCGGCCAAGTAACAAAAGAGTGGAGAAGCTTGAAGAGTAATTGAGAAGATAAGTAAGATAATTCATAAACAATTTTTAACTTGCAAGGATTTTGTATCTTAGCACCAAGTTTGCACATTTCGTTGTTAACTTGAAGTGAAAAGCTTGCGATATCGGCCATACTTTCAAGCGGTTGTCCTTTACATTGGAATACTTGTGTTTTGACAGCACTGGTGAGCGGGTTTGGTTTTTGTTCTTGTTTATCAACGTATATTTCTTGTTACGAATAGAGTCACTTTATGAATTTTATTCACTTAAACTAACAAACGCCTGATTTTTATATTCATTGCTACCGTCCGTTTATTTTATTGGGTTATTTTCAGGATTTAGAATTCTATTTCAAAAATTGCAAACGGTTTGTTTTAGATATCTACACTGTACATACATGTGTGCTGTATATAGCTATTTGTAATTCTGGCAGCGAAGGCCAATTTGCCATCCATCAGGTGTTTTTAAACAGTGATAAAATCACTTTCGACGTGTATGTTCAAAAACATTTTGTGTAGATACTGATACAGTTCAATTGAGTTACATTTGAAGCTGACCACGACTCGAATCTTCAATAATGCAGAAAGACACTAGCGAGATAGGCCGAACAACAATTTGCTAAGATGCGCCTCCCACCTGTTTTCCATTTTGTTGTGTCACTGGAACTTGAAAAAGGCTATCTCACATCGCATGATGGATTTGTGCGAGATTTTATTAGCTGGTGTTATAACTTATACCATGTATTCCTTCTACTTCCACCGGGGCTTGGGTTTTCACGGCAAATACACGTTGATTTGAGCATATCATTCAACTGAGTTTAGCACAAAAGTTAGTCGAAATGTTAATTAAGGTGGCACCAAAACCCGACATAACTGGACATATGGACATTATATTATTATTATTATTAATATTATTATTAATATTATTGTTATTATTATTATTAATATTATTATTGTTGTTATTATTATTATTATTAATATTATTATTGTTATTATTATTATTATCACCATAATTATTATTATTTAATATTGTTTGTATGATTATTATTGCTAGTAGCAGTAGTAGTAGTAGTAGCAGTAGTAATAGTAATAGTAGTAATAGTAGTAGTAGTAGTAGTAATAGCAGTAGTAGTAATAGTAGTAATAGTAGTAGTAATAGTAGTAGTAATAGTAGTAGTAGTAGTAGTAGTAGTAGTAGTAG
>JANRMR010039666.1:4170-14703 GCA_025434825.1 Bergia sp. 'catenularis' | reverse complement strand
TACACATGAAAAATCCTATTTTTCCAGATCTCGTTTCCTCCTCGTCCCAGTCTCCTTCCCCTCGAATTTCTTTTTCAAAAAAGATCCAAAACGAGATCTGGGGACGAGATTACATGTACAGTACATGTTATCTGAATAATGAAGTACCAAAACTTGATAAAAAAATGTGATCAATAGGAATTTATGGTACACATCAAATATAAATGGCAAAGTCACAGTAATAAAACTGGGTGTTGGAGAAACTCCCACAATATCAATTTGATGTTCCACTTAAAAGTACTCGAAGATCTTGTAGTTTTGTTGTAAGAACATTTTAAGCAGCAGTTTTGGCACTTAAGTAATCAGCTAATCCCAACACTGGAAAGCACAAGAATACATACAGGGTCTGTCAGTAAGGGCTCCTTCTCCAAGAACTGGACAACACAGTACGCCAGCTGAAAAGGAAGACATATAGCTATGATTGGTACCACAATGTTCTTACTCAAGTTAGTAGCCTAAATAATGAAAGTTTCTTGCGTGTAGAGCAGATATCCTGCAAGGGAATTATTTTCACCCACTTGTCAGGCTTAACTGCATTTTTACGGGGCAGGGGCCGATTGCTCTTCCTCCCCACAAAAACATATTCTAATCTTACTCCAGAATGATAAGAGCTGGCACTATGAAACTTTCCGACTTTTCCTAGAATTTATCAATGGACTATTTTATGCACAATTGTGGCTACGCAATTCTCCTCAATACAACTGGATTGAGAATTGACACTTCTCAAAAAGATTTTTTCTAAAATACTCTTTCATGGAATAATATATCTAGCTGCTTGCATTTTAACAGATTTCAGAGTTTCTGACAACATAAAAAAATTAAAGATGCCTGCCATAAAATTCAAGATTGCGGGTTTGTGACGTTATATATTATTAAAAACTTATTACTAAAAGATACACTGCGGACTATTTAATTAGTCTGCAAGTTTGCATGTTGCTAGCCTTTATAACAGACGGTTAAAGAGGGGATACATTTGACAGCAAAAAAGGGTGACTGTCAAAACCAGACAAAAGCTAGAACATGGGGGATCAGCCGATCGCCACCATTTTTGTTTGTTGTCAACCTCTACAAACTTGTAACAAATGATTTTGCCCAAACAAAATTTAAATTATTGGTTATTCAACGCACAAAAGAACAAGAGGTTAATTTACCAGTAAACAATGACAGCATGTTTCACGACTTTTCAACATAGGACAAGACTACACTTTTTGAAGGGCTTGTTTCTCAAAATTTCGTGAAGATATACATATATAATCACCTCGTGTCTGTTAATTGGTTTATGCCGGAAATAACATTCAAGGTCGCGAACATATTAGGGAAAAGCGTTTTATTATATCGTGACAGTTGAGGCGAAACGTTCTCGAGCGCAAACTTTTAACTTCAATTTTCGACTTGAAAGAGTGCTCTGATCGTTTTAAAAAAGCGAAAAAATTACTTGAAGGGCTTGAGATGAGCTTTCTTATGAATAAAATTGCACCGTATTTGGACAAAGTAACCAGAGATTAAATCGTTTGGAAGTTAGGTGTTTTGACAGAAAATATAGCAACTATAGCTAAATCTGAGTAGGTACGTTCTTTAACCAGACAGAATACGGCACTTAATAGCAGCTTTCTTGAACGTAAGCGTTCCTTTTCAGAAGAGTCGAGGAAAAACAGAGGCTACTCTTCCCAGTCCAGTTCCCAGTTGTCAGTCATCTTTTCATTCTTAAAATTTTCCAGTCTGATTTGACTTATTGTCTCACTTTATTAAAGTACAATTAATTTAAAGACGGTTGCAAGTCTGATTTTAACTAAGCAATAACAATCTTGAACAAATGCGAACAAATAACAACGGTTATGCATTTTAAAATGATAACCAATCAGTCTGAAGAGTTCTTCTACAGCCAGTACATTTTTACAAACGAACCATAAATCGTCTGAAGAAAAGTGGAATTCCATGACTTACACAGTACAGATAAGTTTGGTGCGAATCTACTGGCAGGAATTTGCAAGTGACTAGTTTTTTGACTTGCAAGTTAAGTTTCGAAAACGCGCTCCCCTTTTGTGTTTTTGCTAGTGGTTAAGTCGCGCCCTGCCAAATCGTGTCATGCAAATCGCCAAAAAATTGCAGCGATGTGGATAAGAGAGAATTCTCCAAGTAAGTTGCATTAGTAGTTCAACATAGATCTATCTGATAACTGATAATTTCCAGGGTCAATAGAAATGAGTGAGCAATTTATACCGAGACTAAACAATTTACACCCGACTCGTAAATTACTCCAAAAAATACGTTTGCTTAATTACAATTTTTGAATCTAGCATGGCTGTTTAGCATGGGTGTCTGACTGGAACGTTCTGTTAGCCGATAACCGACGAGTAATCAAGGTGTTTTTGCATGAAAATATATCCCTTTGTCATTACAGTTATCGAGATAGACAGGACTGCAGATGAGAAACTGTTGCCAAAGAATCTATACAAATTTCACCATGTTTCCTATGGGAAAACTGTAGCAATGGAATTCATATTCAAGGAACGATCGGCCGATCAGGAAACGGTTGAAAAAGTCAAATGTTGGACTTTGGCCCAGAAGCAGTTTGCCTGGTCTTATGTGATTTTTTCAACAAGGGTTGATATAGTATGTTTTTAGGGCTGGGAGTAAGACCAGCCTCCCAATTACGTCTGTATGTTGCTTGTTTTT
This sequence comes from Bergia sp. 'catenularis', assembly GCA_025434825.1. Taxonomy (NCBI): domain Eukaryota; kingdom Metazoa; phylum Cnidaria; class Anthozoa; order Zoantharia; family Parazoanthidae; genus Bergia; species Bergia sp. 'catenularis'. The sequence goes on along the minus strand of JANRMR010039666.1, from coordinate 11,988 downwards.
GTAATTTTCTCTTTGGTTAATAAGTCCAAATAAAATTCGTAAAAAAAGGGCTCAATAACTGTTATTAATACTGTATTTTTCCCTATTGAACCCCCCAGGGCATAACTATGTTAACGAGTACAGGATTTTATTTGAAAAGAGATTTACTTCTACAGTTCCGAGGTTTTTCTGTATAACGGTTACATGTAGATAATGATTAACCATGATGGCGAGAATTTATAGGCTCTGTAATTTTTATTTTATTTGTGCTGTTCGAGTGGATTTCAACATTGGAACATCGGTAACTAATAAATCAGCTCGTCTGTATGTTGACAATTTGGCAACAAATTTTTAAACCAGTAATTTATCTGATGACAAGGTTTCAACTCAAGAATCTAACCCGAAGCGCCTGCAGACAGGACTAATGCACTGGAATTGAGATTTCCGCACATGTTGTTAATTTGCTTGGTTTAGTAGTGTTCAAGTGTTTTCCTTTGTACGTTTTTTACAACCTGTGCTTGAAATAGTAGCAACGTTTTGGGCTAATTTATTGAATGTTATCCTCCCACACAGTAATCACAATTGTACTAGTGGAATCTGGCGCGAAAACACTTCTTCGATGTCCAACTTTTGCATCACTTTCGCCTTTATTCCCGTTACGCAATCACCTTCTTTCAATCGAATATGGTGCTGTCAATTTAATTTCCCGGTTCTTTCCATTGAAATGGCATGTTTTTATAGCCACGGTATCTTTAGAACGTTTGCTCATTTTATATTCTATGTCCTCGGTAAATCTTCTTTTTGAGAGGACTAACTTAGGTTACATTTACTGACAATTTGTAATCTTGTCTTTGACTTGTTCATGCTTATCTGCGTCGAAGCAAACAATTCCTGTCACCTTGTCCTCTTCTTGCAACTAGAAATAAAAATATCGAGTGGATCTCCGTTTAGCTGGGATTTTCACTGGCTTTTCACCATTTACGTAGCCTCCAACGTCGTGATAAGCGGGAGCTTCTGCACTTCCCTGGCGCTATTTTCTTCTGCGAGCTCATGGAAGGATCAAATTTTGCAAATAGTTTTTTTTGTGAGTTTCTAGGTCGCTTTCATTTTTGTTTATGTACTGTAAATCATCTACAGCAAATGTAGAGGAAAGCAATTTTACAATGGAATCAATCATCACAGTCGTGCGAAAAACGGCCGCCTTAAGAAAAATGGTGGCTTAGAGAAATCATGTGGTTTTAGAATTGAATGCTTTTATAGTATCAAATTCTACGTGCCACGTTCTATAAACGAGTTAAAAACGAAGAAAACAAAGTAAAATGTATCCCCCAATCAGCAGAACATTAAAGAATTTGCATCCACACAAGTGAATATCGTGCAAGTAAAACTAAAGATCAAAGAACAGAACTGTAGGTTTTAGAAAATTATTTGTAGTGGAGAAAGGTGTTGAAACATTTTTTCATTTTCACTTATTTATTCATGACTTGATTATTACTATATCTAATATATGGTTTAATTTTTATTTATTTATTTATTCATTCATTAATTTATTTATTTTAACTCCTAGTATTGGTGAAAACAACCTTGGGAGTATAAGAACCAAAGTCAAGACCTGGTCTGTTTGGTACACACTATGTCGTACAAACGGTCTGATATGCAACGTACAACATGTGGTGAAAAAAGTTTTGTATCAAGACATATTCTTTAATTAATTAATTACCTGAGGGTGATACATGCTGAGTGACTTGACCTTGTGCAATGGCATCAGAACTTTCAACAGAAAAACTTTATGCTCCTCCTTTAGTGGAAAGGCAAATCCGTTGATAATGCTGTCAAAAATTCACAAAAGCGGGCCTCAGTGTAGCCTGCTTGAAGGCGGTGGAGCGTGTTTTTATCGCGGAAAAACCCCAGAGTCTGCGATCGCCGCCGCCATCTTGGAGCCTGGGGAGCCTCCCCCTCCCCCATTTTGTCTCTCTCCCCAGGCTTGTTTGTTCGCGCGGTCAGAAATCCAAGATGGCGGCGGCGATCGCAGACTCTGGGATTTTTCCGCGATAAAAACACGCTCCATCGCCTGCAAGCAGGCTACAGTGGCCAAAATAGTTTGCTGGAAGTACTTTTAAACTCTGAAGCCCATAGTACATGTACCCTTTTAAAAACTCAAGGTGGCACATGGTATACCACAGAACTGTTTCTGTAGTGTAAGCAATTTGAAGCATTAAGGGAGGAGGGTACACACCTTTATTTTGAGTGGGAGGCAAAAACTTCAAATCCTGACCCTATTTCTATAACCTATAAAATTTCAAACCAAACTGAAGAAACCGATAATTTCCCAGCAACTTTTTAAAAAATTAACAGTCCACAGAGTATCCACAAAACATGCACCCTTTTCCGAAAAACCTGGCAATAACGTATAGTAGTACCTTTGTCCAGACCAAATCTGCAATAAAACCTTACCCCTAATCAAGAGTAGCACATACCAGTAAGGTCAATAATTTACAGGGGATACCGCCTGCCTACGACTCAAACAAAAATCTGTTAAACTGGGAGGAAATGTTTCATCATAGCCAGTAACAAAGAAATGCTAAAAGTCAGTTGACAAGCATGTGGGATATACAGCAATGCATCACTCTGCTATCATGAACTAGTCCCAGAGACTCACCTGCCAAGAATTTCTAGCAGTTCTGCTACTCCATTATGTCTTTCGGTTTCATAGATAAATCTGAGCAAAGTTAAAAATATGCGTCGTCTTAAAAATAACTTACAATTTGCAGAGGGTTACTTCCAAATCTGCAAGTTAGAGCTCTTTAGTGATTGAAGAGCTCGGTGCAAAAACGGCCAAGGGACGACTTTAAACAACCTTCACAAAACCTCAAAATTCTACACTCTCATGCAAAACAACAGTGGCCATTGGATTTGGACACCAAAACAATGTTCTTGTAATGCAAGTTGAGTTTCATCCCAAAAATCACCAAATGATTTACTTTTGACAACCAAAGACCTCATTCCAAAATGGCAAGAAAAGCTGATAATCTGCGGTCGGGGGTTATTAGAAACTCTTCCCTCTCCTATCCTGAACTTTAAGAAAAACAAGTGACCAAGGTTAGACTGGGAGACAGAAGATTCCAAGTATTGTTAAAGGCACTTGAAATTGTCACTTAGACCGTTTTTGCGCTGACCTCTTCAAAAGAGTGCATTTTCGGGATTTTTTTCCTCCGTTCGATCTCAAATTATCCTAAATTTTGATGGTGACCACCCATTGAGCCACGAAAATTACTTTTGGACGTTCAAATTGGATATAAGAATGTCTTCGCAGCATAACATTTTGATTTTGGCCCGGTTTACTACTAAATACTGTTTTTAACAGTTCCGTTTTGGCGCCAAGTAAAGGGTAAAGGTAGCCCTTATTTAACGTCGGTAGTTCCGTCAGTTTCAATGGAAGCCGACAGTGCGCACATTACCCCTCCTTCTGTCAGTGGTCCGTTTTACGGGTATTTAAAGCTAAAGCTACACGGATCAGAGGAAAGTCGAAGCAGACGTTGGAGTCACCGAGTATCGATCTGAGGACCTCCAGCTCCTATCGTGACTTGAAACATTAATTTCAATTTATAGCTAGTGTTAAGCAATGAGTATGAAGCCTCAGGGAAAAAAATTGGTTTCATTCTGACCAATTCATTGCTGTCGTTCAGTAGGAATAACCTGCCATTTGGGACAATTTTCCCTTCCGCAAGGGAGGAAAAACTTGACGATCACGACACTTTTCCTCTGTGTGCAGGGAAAAGTTATTTGGGTTATTCCCTTTCTTGAGGAGGAGATTTGAGATCAAATTGAAAAATGAAAAACTCGCCAAGTTGAAATCATCTGAAGAGCAAAGTGCAAAAACGGCCAAAGTGATAATTTTAATTCAAGCTTCACAGAACCTCAAAATTCTGCATCTTTATGCAATGCAACAGTGGCCACTGGACTCCTATAATCATGTAAACAACACACTGTTCTTGTAATCCAGGTAGAATTTTCTACCAAACAATACCAACCTTGACTTAGGTGCAGTCATGGATACAAATATAAAATAAACAAAAACCTATTTAAGAATTACCACAAACGACAATTAATCACATTATTATTCTTCAAGTATTTCAGTATATTTTTGACATACAAACAACCGCTTTCATAAGTTAGTAACTTGTCACTCATATTCAAAATATAATAAAAAAAGGTCATTGGCAGACACGGCTTGAAACGACGGATTAATTAAATATGTCTGTTTCAAAAATCGTTTCCTTTCTTTTATAATTTCTTCATTATTGCAATTCATCTAATAATGATTTCATCGCCAACATTAGTTTGACTACAGATTTGGCACGTTCTCACTTCTGTTTTTTGGTTCTTGTATCGTCCCGATTCAATGGGGAAACGATGTGCAGATAACCTCGTTTTTACAGCTGCACATCGTACTTTATACCAAACGACTTTGATTTTGACAACCAATAAACCTTGTTCCACAATTGCAAGAAAAGCTGATCTCTGCAGGGGGTAAACACCCTTCCCCCTTCCAATTTGGACTTAAAAAGAAAACGTATTTACTATTAAGGTTAACCAAAGACACAGTATGACTAAAAAACTAGAAATTTTCCAGCATTTTGAAGTCACCTCAAATTACCATTTAGACGCTTTTTCCGCCGATCTCTTCACTCATGTAACTTTCCTTTCCTACTTAAGCAGGAAATTATATGTCATGGCCACAAAACCGAACTACAAATGTAACTAAAAATCTGTTGCAATGTAACAAATTTTCGTGAATTACGTCGATTTGTTGCAATTAGAGCTTGAGCTAAGACTGGCAACGTAAACACAATTAATAATACCAACAAGGTCAACAAATCACATCATGTAAATCCACTCAGCTCTAGAACAACCCATGCTTGCAACAAAAAAAACAAACAAGTAAGATTGTTTGTTTAGAATCCAGTTCAAATGTTATTCACTTTTAGCTGGTATTTTCTTTGTCTTTCCAAATTGTCCTAAAAATTTCTCATTTCAAGATGAAATGTCACTTTTTAAACAATTAATTTTAGCTGCAGGCCTGTTTCACTCGACAGCCAACAATTCACGGACTAAAATTTCTATTCATACTCAAAATAAATTCAACAGATGAGATTGAGCGTATTTGTATTTTATATCACAAACATGTTCTCATATAACAGATTTCTCGTCCGAACATGCTGAACTTTTACAGTAGATACACGTTTTCAGGTTATTGCACAGGAAGAGAGGCTTTGGATTTGTGGTTTACCTGCTACTGTTTGCAACCGTAGTTTTAACCTAAAATTCTGATATTTAGTTGTGCAGTTTGAAGACGACGGCAAGTTATTAGCTCTCTCGTTCAAAAATAATTTTTCTTCCAAACTCTCAGATTGAAAATCCATGAAAGACAAAGTAGTTGCAACACGATGTTCTTTTCAAATATCGAATAAACGGGTCCAAAAGACGATTTAAGTGCAAGGACCATTCCCTTTTCTTCACCAAGGGTAGTAGCAGACGGTTGAAGTTTTAATTCACCTTTTTGAACTTGTCGTCTGCAATTTTTGAAATCTACAATGAAATTCTTCTGATTACGGTTCTAACGTCACCTCTGTTGACTGTAACACTCAGTTTCGATTAACGAACTTCATGTTTTTCATGATTTGCTGGTGAACAAAGCTATAGCATATTATTTTCATATGATAAACATTAAGTGATTCTATATAACAATGGTATATCCACGCATTGCATACGAGATGGTAGATAGCCAACAAAAGTACGTAGCGCCAAGCTGGCTATAATCACCTGATGTCAAACAAACGTAACTTGATTAACTGTTTTATTAAAACGCCCACAAAATTGTTAGATTTTTTAGTTTTTAGACTGACACGTATACGGCCAACATATTGTAGACCATGGTTTCAGCTGATAGACCATCACGGCTAAGCCAATTGAAACTCTACACTTGCTATATCAAATGATCCAGTTCTTATAATTTACTTTGTAGCTCAATAAAATCTAAAATGGAGGACCTCTCACCCCATTGCAGCCCAACAGCTCTAGTATTATGCAAGAAGGTGTATTTCACAGTAATACTTTGTTTTTGAGAATTTTGTATTGATTATTCATCAGTCAGATAAAAGTTGGTACATCTACCATCACTGGGTGAGGCAAAGGGTCGCAGAGAGAACGTCACGGTGATATTTCTTGTGGAAAAATTAATACGCAAGGCATCCCTTCGCATTCAGACTTTTTACCTCAGTGCCCAAGTAAGTTAACAAGACACTTAAATTAAACCTTACCTGTAAAAAATATTGTTAATTTGTCGTCTTATATAAGCCCTTAACCCTAAAAATTTCCCATATACTCTGTGTAGTATTGTCTTTAGAAAATCCCTCTCTCTTGGGTCCTCAGAGTCGAACAGTTCAAGAAGCTGAAAACAGATAATTATTGGACATTATTCATTGTACACACACTTAGTTATCTACACACTTTACTCTTGAACTTAAGGTGTCAGACATAGCTTCTGACTGCCCTTTTTTTACTTTTTTACTTTTTGAATTAACCCACACAAAAGTATATATTTTCTGAAAGCTTTGAATAAATTGTAACTATAATTTTCTGAAACTTGTTCTTTAAGCCGAAAAACAATTTCCATCACTACGAAATCTTAACTCAAAAACTAATCAATACTTTGACACGGTTAATGTGCTATCTAAAAAAACTTTATACGTGACCGTCCATGCGAGTTCGGTTAATTTTATACAGGGTCACATTTAAACAGGGTCACATTTCGCTACAATCAGAATTCAAAATAGCAATAAGGAGATGTGAAGATATCCTTTGCCACGTTTATAAATTTTTAATCTACAAATATTATACTGTAAAGCACATCAGAAAAACAAATTTCAGGTCGTAGTTTACCATGAGATATCAATTTATAAGTTGCAGAGCCATAAAGTCAACAGGAAAAACTGACAACATGTGTTTAAACAAGTGATCATCAACTGAAGTATATAACAACTGTAGAGTGCATCAGAAAACCAAATTTCAGATCGTATTTTGCAATATGATAAACAATTTTGTGTGCGAATTGTCCTAATTTTTTTAAAAAAGATGTGTATTTAGAAAGCTGTATCTTGCAACACCATCGAAGCACAAATTCAACAAGTATTGTGTTCACAATCATAACAAATTGAAGGTTCGACCTAAGCTACATTTACAAATTGCGATTAGAACATTTAGAGCGCACAAGAAAAACGCTGTCACTCACTCCTTTCCTTTTGTTCATTATCCGACTCACTCGATGGCATATTTGTGTTTTGAGGAAAATAAAGAGGCTGCTTGTAGTCTAGCTACCAGAATGACAGATTGAAATGATCAGGAGAATAGTGTAGTAATGGTTTTATTTTAGAGCGAAAATGCCCGCCCAAAAGATTATATAATTAATTGCCTGTGGATAAATGGCAAAACAAAGAAGAAAAGGAAACCTGTCTCAGTGGTTTGGTTAAAATGAATTTTGCACAATCAGCACATGGATTGTGCTTTCAACAGAATCTAGGCTGAAATGGCCAAAACAGTTCAGTGAGCCTGAAAATACCAAACAAGATATGAGTGCCAGCTGCAGAAAAATTTTCAGGAAGAAACAAAAACCCAACAGCCACAGAAATTGCGTTTGGCCACCTTGCTTTCGATTTGTTGAACTAGTATGTCTATATATACAGGGTGCAAATTTTACTGCAAGCAAAACATCAACATTGAGCTGCGGAGCTGCAAGCAACTCAACGAGAAACATTTTTCCTTCAAAGTAAAACCACATAC
>JANRMR010039445.1:0-14705 GCA_025434825.1 Bergia sp. 'catenularis' | reverse complement strand
CCCTCCAATTTAGGCGCCACTTTGAGAAATATTTTTTGTTTATATTCCTATTTAGGTGCCATCTGGAAAAATAATTATTTTTATCCGGTGCTTAAATTAGAGTAAAGACGGTATATTGATTTTGATCAATGTACCTATATACACAGTATTATATATAATACAGTTAGTGTAAATAATCTTTGGGTTATTAAATTATTTATTAGTGATTACTGATTAGGAAAAATCATGGGAATTCAGGGGGGGGGAGATTACAATCACCCCTTGGAATGGAAAATCCAGTGGGGTGGAGGGTCTAAGAGTGAAAAACCCTCTGGGGTGAGGGGGGGTATTGTTTTTTCTGGAACCATACATTCAATACTTATTGGCCCAGCATGAAAGTATACTGGCCCAATGTGAAACGTTTTGGGTTTTCACAATCATACTGTATTTGAAGCTTCAGAAATGTTGTAAGCTGATGCTGTCTGGGATACAATCACCTAAATGTTGACTAACACTTTTATATCTTGAGCAATCATCAAAAAATTGACCAGGTATTTTTCAGACAGAACCTACAAGTGACTTTTCAAAAGTCACTGGTCTGTACTGGTCCAAAGAGGTAAAAAACACCTTGGGGCCATCGGGCCAGCATTACCGTCAAGCCCTGCCATTGTAGTTTTTCTTAAATACCAGTAACCTAAATTTGCATCTTCAAGACAAGTTTTTTTACAATGATTATTAGGCTAAGTGGGAGTGCAGCTTCGAAGTGAAAATAAATAATGCATCAAAACCTTGCATATAATTATGCTCACTTTGTGGTTACCTTTTTTAATCTCAGTAATAAAATGTTCACATATCTTATCTTAAATTGTACATTTGTGGCTAATATCAACAACACTGGAAAAGAAAACGACATTTTCTGTTTGGCTATATGGCATCCTTTAGTTACTCAAATGTAATGATTTTATTCTTGAAAAACAGGTTCCTGTAGAGCAGCTGATTAGACTGTTGACTGTGATGGAAAGACACATCAGAGATGGTGTGAAGCTACGACAACCTGCTGAGCAAGTATGTAGTTAATGTGCTGTAAGCTATACTTTTTAGGACACTAGTCAAATTAAAGTACCTACAGTATATTGTAGGTTGGACAGTGGATTACATGTAAATCTGGGTTGATCAGGGGTTTTTCCTTTTTTTCAAGTTTTTTAATAGTAAATGAGAAGTACTGTTGAGTCATTGTTGCAAAAACATAAAGATATTTTGCTAAAATAGTGAGGTCTACATCTGTTACTTAATAAAGTCCTTACTGCCATTAATTGTTCCAAAACAAGTGGGAGAAGACTGAAATGTTGTCGTGGTTGATCTGAAATCATAAGCAAATAATGAAAACGTGTCACTAAGATTGTGTATTTATTTAATATCAGCACTTAAAAGCTTGTCTCTATTGATTGTAAATTTATAGGATGACTGTGATGAAGAACAAAAGATGTGGCGTGAAATCTGCATGGACCGAATGATCCGTGCAGTTGAAGCATCCCTTGTAGCCCTGAATGTACTCACAGCACCACAGATGCCAAAAAGAGTTTATTTGGAAGAAGTGATGGACAGAATAATCAGACTAATTAACTTCCAGTTGCAGAACACCATCTTCCCTGAATATGATCCTATCTATAGGGTAGAACCAGATTCAAAAGGTACAGTTTGAGGAGTTGTTTAACTTAATTTTTCACTTTGTAGTTTCCCAAATCTAAGCTGTGGAACCCATACTATGTTTTCTGCCTTGAAAATGATGAATGAACTCTTGGGCCAATTGAATTTCCTGTTTTACGGACATTTAGGCCAAAAACTTAAGATCAGAGGGGGGGAAAAATAAAAATAAAAGTCTAAGAATATGCCATATGCATACTTTACAAATCCCGCACATATATCCAACCAGTAAGATGCTTCCATTGACGATTCTCCTCATCACGTGCACCCAAAGTTGGATATCTCCAGCACTGCTTGTGAAACATTTTCGATCATATATAAAGCTATGATTTTCAGCTTGGAATATGCGCAAGTACAAAAAAAAGTGATATAAAACAAATAACAAACAGGGAAATGCTCTGACCTTTCTTTATTTTCAATTTCGGATGGATTTTGGATATTTTTTTTTCTTTTCAATTTTCAAAATTCTGAGTTTGGTGGGTTCATAAAACAGGAAATTAAATTGGTCTGGCCTTGGATGTAAATATTAGGGCTGGGACGAAGGCCAAAAAAAACCTTTGAAGATTTGTTGGGGTTTTTGAACCTTTGTTTCAGGAAGTACTGAATAAAACACTCTTGATCTCAGGCTCCAACACATGAAAATACATTTTGTACAATTACTATATGCCACTGCATGATCACCCATCGTATTCACCCTACACTAAGCAATGCAGTTTGAGACACAGAACAGACATTTCAAATTCAAAGAATGTTATTCTGTATTAGTCAAGGAAAATGAACTCAATCTGATAACTTAAAACTGCCAGGTTTAAAGTCAAGTTTCTCAGAAACTAGGGCATTTTTGTCGAATTATGCCGTTGTTTTGTAGACATAAATTTAAAACTACTGACCAAAGAAACAAAGGTTCGAAGGTTGACAAAAACCTTTGAAGGCAATGTGAATGAAGGTTCATCCCAGCCCTAGTAAATATATGTATGAACCCTGCAGTGAAGTGATAATTGGCACTTATTAAGTGTCTACTATTTTAGAAGCACCTGTCATCATCCCTAAGTCTAAGAGATCAAGAAGTTCAGCACCAAGGATGAAGACAATTACAGCCTTGTTCAACAAACTTTGTGAACTGGTGTCACAACTTGCAGACCTTGTGGATATCCAGTCACTTACTGATACTACAATTTTACAGGTTTGTTATGGATATGTTGTACTGGCTTTGTACACTTCTACATCTTACAAACTTGAACTCAAATATGAGTTTTAAACCACAAACTGTATGACTACATGTATGTTAAGTGCTTAATCAAAATACAAATTACTGTGTTACTTATTATCAGTAGTTGAATGGTCTTTCAGGGACCACAGAGCAAGCTTAAAAGTAGGCTTGTGACCAAGCACTAAGGACACAAGTCACCTACAGTAGGAGAGTCTGGGGTTTTGAGATTTTCTGAGTTTGCTAAAAATAAACCTTAATTATAACATTGCAAATTGTGTAGAAATGTAACAGTGCATGTTTAGAAAAAGTGCAATTAACAGGAAAGACAAAAGATGTAATCATTCTGCAGTTCTTACTGTACAGTATATCAAAACTAGGTAAGAAGGTAAAATTAGGTAAAGGTGGAAACAGTAGAACATGGAGTAAAATATAAATGACCTGGCACCATGCCAATAATGAACACTACTTTGTAATTAATGGATACCTTTAAGGGCTAAATGACATAGAGTTACTGCTGACTGCATGGGAACTGTTGGTTTATTGATGTCCAAGACTGTGATTGGATTACTTGATCGTTTTACAGTGTGTAGTTTTGGTAAACTTGATATTTTTTGCAATTTGGAACTGTTTAGCATACAGGTTTACTTTTGACCAAAGTCTTTTGTTAATGTCTGAAGGTACATGTAGTGTTAAAACTACAGTGAGTTATTTTCACCTTTTTTCCAAAAGGTATCAACATTGGGTACTTCCCCATTTTTTGTGGAAAATGTGAGTGAACTACAGCACAATTCCTTGAAACTTGTTCGGACGGTAAGTTGGTTTCTTTATGTTGTATGTAGAGTAGTTAGCTACAGTACAGTGTAAGTGGCATTTCAAGAAAGGAATATAAGGTAAGTTGTAACTAACACTAATATGTTCCTGTTGTTCTTGCTTAGGTGTTCAGAAAGTACGTCAAGCACAGGGAGCTTATTCTAGAGGACATATTTGCATCACTGGCAAGACTTCCTTCAAGCAAGAGGAATTTAAGAACATACCGGTTGGTTTTTATTTTATAATAATCTGTTCTGTATGTTATCTCCACGAAATTGAACATACATGTAACATGCAGTGTTATATGTATGTAATGGCCAAGAATACATACTCAAATAGTCAAGTACAACAACTAGAAGTGTGGTCAAGCAATGCTGATTTTGAAGCATTTTTTATTCATTTAAGCACTGTCAGTCAAGCAAAAACATATTGCTACATATATTTTGCTTGCTCTCAGGAAGTGTTTCCTACATGTAAGTAAATGCATGTTCCTCACAACAACAGCAGTCATAGGCTAGTAAGAAAAAAATGAGTAAATAGAGCAGGTTTCCTTTAAAAAGCTTGAACCATTAGTGACTGAGTATATTATTTTGTGTATATGCGCCTACTCAAAAAGCTTTTCTGTTATTTGAGAGTTGTTGACTACTATGTATGATGTACATGTAAACCAGGTTGCATGGAGAAGACTGTATCCAGATGGTGACTGCCCTTGTTCTACAACTGATCCAGTGCTCAGTCAGAATTCCTGACAAAGGAGAAGTGTTCAGGGACACAAGCACTGCCCAGGGGGAAGGCAAGGAAGGCTCAGAGCAGGTACACTACTATAGCTTGTAATCTCTAGAATGCTGTGAGAATTTTGAGGTTACTCATAATTATTAAACATGCTCATGGCTCATAAGGCTGGCGCTTACATGTATCTCCGGTTTCCATAGTGTTAAGCAGATGTAAGTCTGCAACTCCCCTCGGACAGGACACTGATCCATCGCAGGAATTGAGTCTGGTCGTACGTTTGACTTAGATCATTTTTGATTGTATCTTGCCGTATGTTGTAACATCAAGGAGTTTAAGCAATCACTGTGGCTACATCCACAAGGAATTTGCAAAACAAAAGGCTTAATTACGAAAGACAATCCACTTCATGTGAACATGCACCAAGCTGACCACCTGGCCACCATCGAGTTTTTTAGACCTGCAATGCAAAAAACATTGATTTGAGGTTTTCTAGAGAACATGAACGTCAGTATACATGTACAAGTTAAAAGCTAAATCCTTTGCCAAGCTAAGATGGCTCATAAGGCTGGCATTTATCTCCGGTTTTGTAGTGTTAAGCATATGAGAGTCTGCGACCCCCTGGACAGGACAATAATCTATTGCAGGTTAGCCCCCAGCAGAAGCTGGTGCTCATTTACACAGCTGAGTCGACTGGAGCAAGTCAAGTAAAGTGCCTTGCTCAAGGACACAGCACAGTGGTCAGGCCGGGGTTAGAATTCACAGCCTTGAAGTTATGAGTCAGACACGTTGACCACTCGATCACTGTGTCACCAACGTCACCAATTATTAAACAGGACTTCACTTTATTTATTTCATTGTACTGGCCAGGTGGTTCATTTTGATTGACAGATCAGTGGGCCAGTGTCAGATAACCTGCAAAATTGAATTGCACAACCTCTTGAGAGTATAACACTTGTCTTTGTTGTAGTGAATAAAGTTTTATACTGTAGGTTTAACAGCAGCTGGAGCAATATCCAACTGAGAAAGGCTAATAGTAAATAATTAGTGAATACTAATTTATTGCTGATGTTCTAACAGGTTGATAAGGATCTGCTGATCATCAGCTCATATGAGAATGCAATGCGAACTGCACAGAATTTCTTGAAAATGTTCCTAAGCAAGTAAGCTTTTAATTTTTTATGTTCCATTGAATTGTGATATTACTGATTACGTTAGTGTAGTCTTACATTTTGGTGAATATACCAAAACAGACATATTGATAGACTAATTATAAACTGATTTTAAAATAAATTGATTGTATCTTTTAGAAATGCTGATGCTTTTATTTTTATTAACAGTCTGTAATAATAATAATAATTGTTTTAGCTGAACAGATATTTTCTAAAATCAAGGGGCCAGCTGCTGTGACAAAACAAGTTGAAACATTTGATCCAAAATTACTGGCCCAGACTGGCCCAAAGAGGTAAAAAAAGTGCCATTGCATTAATGTTGAGCCCCAGATCTATATGTAGATCTAGGTTACAGCAAAAATCTAAATGAGTTCCTAATTCTCATTACTTATCTCAATACATTTTCTCTAAATACATAATTTTAAACTTCATCTTGAAAAGTTTGGAACAAAAGATCCATTCCTTTTCTTCACAGCCGCACATTTCATATTGTGTTAAAATGTGAAGGGAAGGGTGAAAGGGTTTCTGTGGCATGTTTATGTAGCTACACTGTATGTGGTTTGTTATCTCCGCTGCAGGTGTAGTAGTGTAGGAAAAGATGAAGAAGATCACAGACCTTTGTTTGAGAACTTTGTTCAAGATTTGCTGGTTATGTTGAACAAGCCTGATTGGCCTGCGGCTGAACTGCTTTTGACTCTTCTTGGAAAGCTGCTGGTAAGATGCAGTGTGCTGCCTTCTTGTCAGTTATTAGACATAACAGTTTCTCATTGGGATGAAGTTTAGATGCATGGAAATAACTTTGTTTAATGATGCTTGATAGAATTAAGTAAAAAATCTCAAACAGAACCAAGTTTGTCTAAAAGTGGAAGTTTTTTTATCACTTACCTTTTACTGCTATGAAAGCTAGAATGTCAGTGGAGTCTTAACAAAAGCTTAAATGAGGAAAGGTTACATACAGGTGCTCCCCGCAGGGCTTTCAGCAACCTGTACATGTAGCTCACGAGGCCAAACCGAAAGCACATACAGATGCATCTGGCAGCCACTATATGATATGGTCCATGCCTGACCTTGGAGCTCAGTCTACAACCGGTTGGAATAAGCTGTATGTAGGTGCTGTGACAGACCACAACACCGAGATTACCCTGCTCTTTTCAAGAAGTGTGTGGGTTCTTTTAAGTCCCCCGACAGAACATTGAGAGACTAGACCAATGGCTTAATGTCCCTGTCCACGGATGGTGTGGTGAAAGAAGGTCGCCCAAAGTTCAACCCTCAACCAGGCTGGGGATTGAACTCGGGACCTCCTGGTTGGCAGTCAGAGATCTCACCAACTGCACTAACCTTGCACACACAAGGTTACACTGTACATGTGTATGCCATTTTGCACAGTACAATAGTTTTGTCTTGCTTTGCATTATACTCTAGTGTATGAGGGTTGAGATACTTTTGTTAAATTAACATGTTTTGTTACCATAATTGGGCAAATATAACCATTACTAAGTACATGTACAATACTATGCCATTTTAAATCATCTCATAGGCCTTGTTCAACGTGGTCCGTTTCAAAACTTAATATTGCATTTTTTTGCTTCCTCCAGTAGCCAGTTTAACATAAGTAACATAAGAAGGACCACCACACTTGGTCAGTTTCCAGTGGAATTTTGTTTTTTACTTTTGTTAGGAGTAACAACGTTTTGTTTAATGTACCAAACAGATCTGAGAACACACCTGGTTATTTCATAACCTGAAGTAACCATTTTGTACAAACTAGTTCTTTCTGTTTTTATGTTAGGTTGTAACCTTCAACAACCGGTCCAATGATGTGAGCCTGAGAGTTTCATCAATAGAATACCTTGGTGTTGTCACTGCCCATCTAAGAAAGGATGCAGTTACTAGTCAACAGGACACAGAAAACATTGCAGAGATATTGGTTGAGGTGATGAAAACTTCGAAACATTTCAACAATTATTTTCTTTTAGTACTGTTGAAAGTATATACACGTAACTATCGATTCCTTTATCTCTTGTTTTCTTCATTTTTACATACCAAAAATACAATATACTAAAGTTGGAAAGGTGAATTTTACCTTCACCTCCTCTGTCACTAATACAAGAATTGTAAAAACAACTGTAAAAAGTGTTATGACGTGTTGCAAATAAGGTAAAAGTGTTCGCATGTGGCACATTTAGAGCCACTGCAGATTTTCTGTTTCTTTGAAAACAAAAGCTTAGTCTAATTTCGATATTGTTTTTTGATGTTTTAGTTCCTTGATGATGTGTCGGATGATTCTGATGAGCAGTCTGTCCTCGTAAGTACATTAGCATCGTATATTTATCGCATTAATAAAACAAACAAGTGCCTTTTGGCTGTGCTAGACCTTACTAACAAACACAGATTTCTCAAAGAACATCCAAATTCACCAAAGTTAGAATAGTAGCAACACACTGGATAGTAGAAACCTTGCTTTATGACAAAAACAAATCATGTTACATGGATCAGTATTTTAGCAGTTTAATTATTAATTTAGTTTAATTCCGTTTGTTTCAGGATGAAAGATCGGAAAAGAGACAGCAAGTTTTACAGAAAGTGCTCTTTAACTACCTGACAACTAGTGGACAGAGCGATCCTGCGTTATTGGTTTGTTTGCTGATTTCCCTCTTGCCTTTGTTGTGTGTCATTATTGCCAGATGATCGGCTCTTGTGTGCTAGGAACGCCTGACTGAATTGATCATATGGCATCATCCCAGAAAACTGCGCATCACAAAATGGTCGTCAAAATGTCCGCCATTTTAAATTTCAGTCGTTGATTTTAAAACAGTTCTAAATACTATCAAAACTTGTTACCTTTGAATACATTTATCAGCTAAAGTCATGGATGTTCTAAAAAGCAACTTCTTTGTTGAATTTTATTATTAGAACTTGTCTGTTTAATAGTTCTTTTTACGAAATTCGTTTCTTTACAAAACGAGAAAACAACAGCGATCGTTACTAATCTCGCAGTGCGTTCTGGGATGGTGCCTTTTGGGCAGACCTGAAAGCACGCGCTGATTGGCTTACTCCAAGCACGTGATAAATGTCCGATTACCTGGTGGATTAATAATGAAGGGTATTTTTGTGAATATAGTTACATGTAAATAACACGTATATACTAGCAGGTCGTCATTGGAAAAAACTTTTACTCATTTAAGTTTTCCCTATTCGTATTTTTAACAATTACATTAATTTCCCTGTCCATTAATAATGTTTGACGCCAAGTTTGAATTAACAGAAAATAATTGTTCTTTTTAAATTCTAACTAAGGATTTTGCCATTCGTTTAGTTTTCCAGGCAGTTTTTCCTAGCTCAATGGCTGCGAGATACACAGGTTGAGATGGAGAGATGTTTCAAGAGCCCATTAGATGGTTCATTCGATTCACGTGGTGATGGAAATGACATATCTGCTGTATCGGGAACTGAAGCAATGCTAAAACTTGATGAGCAAAAGAAATTCTTACACGCTTTGCTGCTAGGCGATAGGAGTACTTGTAGTCTCAGGTAAACTATTTCTACTTTCGTAAATCTACATCTTATTTTAAAGGGGCTCTTTCATTGCCGAATCAATGGATTTTCTCTTCAGAAATTGAAGTTTTACGTTCTTTATCCAAAATTATCCAGCTAAATGTCAAAGAGTAGAAGAAACAAAAAAGAGCAGTCAATTTAACTTCTTGTTTTCAGAACAAAGTAAAACGTTTTAAAGAGTTGTCTGAATGTTTTAGAACATAAAAACTCATCCTCAGAGATAAGACTGACGTTTAACTTCATTTTGCAACGCAGAATTAACAAAAACCTGGGTTCAAGTTTCGAAATGATAAATTAACCATAAGACAAAAAGAGAAGCATATTCAAGCTTTACCAAGCTCACTTGTCTCAAACCCTCCTATATTGTGAAAAGTGCTCAGAAAGTTTATGCTTTTGCAGATCGTCTCAAGGCAGTATGGATTACGAGAAGGCTTACGTCATTGCAAAGCATTTGTCGTCATCAAGGTCCTTCTCCAAGAGCTTCGATGTTTATCTGAACCAGGTAATGTCATCCCCTTATCCATTAATGGTTAGAGTTTCGTCGGTTTAATATTTTTGTTTTTAACAATGATTTATTATCTTTTGTGACTTTACAATTTAGTCTGCTTTTCAAAATTCGTCTTTTATACGGAATCTCTTTCAATTTAATCCATTGCAGTTTTAATGTCTTTTCCTTTTTGCTTTGATATGCATACATTATTATTTGCTTGCAGTGTTTTTGGTTTATTTATTCTCTAGATACTACTCCACTGAGACACCACTATAATTAATAAATTGTTTGCCCCAACTTTCCAGATCCTGAGAGTTCTCAATGAAAGTGCTGTGGCAATTAGAACCAAGGCTATGAAAGCTTTATCTGCCGTGGTGTCAGCAGATCCATCAATCCTTTCAAGAGTAAGTACAGTATGGGGGCTATCCCTTCACAGTACTTCAGGAATCATATCAATGGAGATTTCTGGTCAACCAACCTCCTTCATCTCTCTTGGGTTAGGGTTGGAGTCAAGGCAAGAGTTAGGTTCAGTTGTAGGGGAGGGGTAGGTTGGTTGTTACCCCGAAACTTCCATTGATCCAAGCAGTCATGATTTCTGCCAGAGCTATTGAAAACTACCGATAAATCTTTTTTCCCTACTGTCCTGGGAAATTCGTGAAACTTTATGGTCATGTTTCATACTTGCATTTGGCATGTAGAAAAAAGGTTAAAGTAGGTTGAATAACAGCTGAGTCTTATCACTCATTAGAGCGAATTTTTGATGAGAGTCAATAGTACTAAATACCAGTAATCGTGTGCAACATTCCGATTTACCATTTTTCTCTCCAGGAGGATATGCGAAATGCGGTGCAGGCAAGATTTGTTGACATGTCAACAAGTGTGAGAGAAGCAGCAGTGGAGCTGATTGGCCGATTTGTGTTGAATAAACCGGAACTTATGCATCAGTATTATGATATGCTGATTGAGAGAATTCTGGTAAGTTTGCCCCAATCGTTTGAGCATTGAGTGTAACAGATCGCTTCAAGTTAGTGTTACCACAATTTCAAATTTATTCTAGTTGTAACTGAAAAAATTGATTTTTCTATCGAAGTTCGTGTTTCTTTTCCAACTCTGCAATCATGCGAGTCATTATTAACCTTACCTAACCTAACGTAACTTTAAAACTTTTATAAAATTGGTAATAAATGTTTTTTTTTAAAATGCAGGACACTGGCATTAGTGTTCGGAAGAGAGTGATCAAGATTTTACGAGATATCTGTATAAACCAGCCTAATTTCCCTAAAGCAACAGAGATTTGTGTTAAGATCATCAGGAGAATCAATGATGAAGAAGGAATAAAGGTAATCAAAGATTGACGTTTTTTTTTTATATTTGTAATTTGTTACAGTTTGTATGAGAGTGTCGATGAGGAATTTGTAGGCTTTATTGGAACAACTTAAGCAAATATCTAAGTTTTTAATGTATACGTGTGCTTCAAATGGGAATGGAAGTTCGATCTTCGTCACTGCTGTAACCCGTGTTTTTGACAATTTCTCTTGATTTGAAGGAACTTGTTACAAAGGTATTCCAGCAGATGTGGTTCACCCCAGTAAGAGATGGAGATGATGAGTCAAGGCTAAAGTCTGTTATTCAAATGACAGATGTGGTTAGTTTATTATTACTTTTAACTGAGTACTTTCAAGAAAATTACTTGTCTGGATAACGTAAGGAAAGTCTTCCAAAGTGATGTTTGTTCTTTTTGTTGTCTTTTGACGCTCCACTCGTAATCTTTCTTGTGTTTTTTTGAAGAGCATTTTGGTCTTCTATTTCACAAAGTTGTTGTGCCAAATTTCCAGCAGCACCGTGAAGTAATGGCAGACGCAAGTATTCGTGCTATTCCTGGAAAGACCTTGAATTTTTTGTTCTTCCTGAAACTCTTAGCTAGACTGCGTTCACACTTGGTGCCCGAACACGGTGCCCAAGTACGATTCTTGCTGGGCACTAATGTGAACACACCCTTTTTTCAAGTGCCCACACCAGAGTTCGGGCACGTTGCCCGTTCCCGAGTACAATGTCTCGACAAAAAAATAATTTTAGAGAATTAGGCTGCGTTCACACTTGGTGCCCGAGCACTAGTGCACTGGGTACCCGAGATGTAGATATCACTTCAGTGCCTGAGTAGAAGGTCGAGACCCAGAATTCGGGCACAGGCACCATGCCCGAATTCTGGCGTGGGTACTTGAAAAAAGGTGTGATCACATTAGTGCCCATTAAGAATCGTACTCAGGCACCGTGCTCGGGCACCAAGTGTGAACGCAACCTTAGAGTTTTACACTGACTCCTTGAGAACTCCGGTTAGACTCCAACTGAACAAAACTTTATAATTATTTATATTTGGTTTGATTTCAAATTACTCCTGTAAAATTCTGAAAAATACCCCTGGAAGGTGCTGGATTTTCAAAATAATGAAAGGAAAGCTGCAGCTTTTTCTGAATTCTTTGATAATGTACCAACTGTCTGATCATGCCAGTTGAAAGGTATTTGTGTCTGAGATGAAGTTTTTTAATAATTCTAAAGGTTGCAGCGTGTGGAGACGGTAACGACTGGTATGAGCATCTTTTGGAAAACGTAAGTTGAAGTATTTGCTATTATTGCATCGGTTAAATACAAAGAACTTGCTTTAGTTTCGTTAGTAGATTAAAATGTTTAAAATAGATGAGAAATAAATGGTAGGTAACATTCAGCGATATTTGGGAAAAGTTTTTTTTTACGAGGTAGCCGCGGCAGAAAGTGTTGAATCGTCAAATTAGTTATGTCCTCGTTACTGTTGGCCTATGTTAATGCGTGTATTAAATATGTTGCCTCTCTCTTTTTCGTCTTAAAAGCTACTGAAGAGTGACGAGGAATCAGTTGTGAAGTCCACTATGAAAGCTTGCAAGCAGGTTGTGCGATGCCTGGTGGAAAATGTCTTGAGATTTGAAGAGAATGTTGTTGGTAAGAAGATCAGAGGTATTCACTTAGGGGTGTAAGCGTTTTTGCTGACCGATATAAATAATATCTTTGCTTTACCACTTTCTGTTCATCTCGTCTGAACTCTGGATTCTTTTTTAGTCATTATTGAAAGTACCACCCCTCTGTATTGTAATTAAGTTATTCATTTTTACGTCTTATGCAATCACTAGTTACTTCAACGGACATATTTTGTCCTTCTGCTATATTACTGTATGGCCGTGTAACACCAATGGAGAGTGACATGTGCCATTGTTGTTAACTCTCACACCGTAGTGATGGCAACAGTGCTGTGACAGCAGCAGCAGCGACAGAGGTGCAACAAGTATCAGTGGTGTGATAGTATTGGTATTAGAGACATTTAGCACCAGGTATTTTCTGAGAACCGCAAACCGCAAACCGCAGTTTGAGGTCAGAGGTTTGCCGTCAGAGGTGCAGTTGGTTTTGGACATTTAGCAAGACGCTTCTGTGCTCTACCACGGAAAGGGAATTCAGCCGCCATGTTTTGTTTCGGCAAATTTATCAGTACCTCAGTTTAAACGGCCGAAACTCGAAAATATTTTACCGTAAAAAGCTGGAAACTTATCAGATAACGAGAATAAACACGAAAGAGTCAAATGCTTAACAGTAAACGTGGGTCTGTGAAGTTTAAATAGTAAAGAAACGCTGCCGTATTTCACTTACCGCTAGAAGCCACGCTTGCGGTAAAAACTCCAACTAAAAACGCCAAACGTGACCGCGGGAACAAGGTCACGTGACTTTTTTAGTTCTGGGGTTTGCGGCTTTCGCCAACAAACCTGGTGCTAAATGTCCCTATTATTAAAAGCGCTGTGACTGCTCCAACAACTAGTGTGCATAGCGCTGGCACAGTAAAATCAGTTGTTACAGTTATCGCAGCACTATATACATTACAGTCAACTCTCGCCTTGCGGACACCTCGCTATTACGTACACCCCGCTATTACGGACAAAAGCTAAATCCCCGGCCGAAACCATAGAGAAATGTATGGAAACAACTCCCGCTACTGACGGACTTCCGGTATTACGTAATTGCGGACACTTCATGTGGTCCCAAAGTAATAATTTTATTGTTCTTCTCCCGTTACAACGGACAACTTGGACTTTGTATATTCTGCTGTTTGTCGTTTTTTTTTTTGGAAAAAAAAACTACCGAGAAGTTCTTGAGAGCGTACGCAACATAGAACTTTTTTTTTCTTCAACGTGGCAAGTCAGTCACAACCGCACATGAGTTTTCTCGGCTCGAAGATAAAGTAAGCGAGAACGCCGTTACTGAACGCTCACACCAAAGTATGGTAGATAGGTTCTTCACTAAAGAATGAAACTGGATTTCTTGTTTACTACAAATCTGTATTCTTTTTATAAACCTTATGTACATATAACATATAACGCTACTGTACCTACAGTGAACTGCATGCACAATGAAGACATTTCACGTTCAAGTTCATGTTATATAGTTTTAAAGCATATCCAAAGTTTTGGAAAGCCCACTAGTTTGTTCAGTTATTTTACCTATATTGTGTGATGACATCGATATAAACGTGTACTGCAAATTAAAAGAAACTGTAAGTCGCAAGAGAGTCTAGCAGTATGGACGTTATGTGATATTTTACAACAAAATTGGGTCATTTTCATCTCATCCCGCTACTGCGGAGGTGTCCGCCTTACCGAGAGTTGACTGTAGTATGCCACACTGCGATTCTCCCTTGTTTATGTGGAGGTAAATTATATGTTGTAACTATTAAGAGGGATCTTCTGGCGAAAACGTTTTTTATCTTAGATTTGAGAGATACAGTTGATTATTAGAAATTTAAAGATTAATGGATTTTAATACTGAGCAAACAAAAATTTTCGTTTTCAGAATTCATTTCAATTTGCGATGGTTTCTAAGTTGTGAAGAAAAGGGTTTTTTCCAATGTTCCAAACAAATAGACAACTTTAAACTGTGTTGCTGATGATATTTGTTTTTATTTCAGCCGCCTCTGGAGGCAAAGGTTCGTGTAATCAGAGGCTCGTAGCTTCCTTGTCTACACTTTACCTGATAAGCAGAA
>JANRMR010038890.1:0-14712 GCA_025434825.1 Bergia sp. 'catenularis' | reverse complement strand
CCATAGGGGTTATTTGGGCAAAATATCAAGAAATCGAAATTTTGACGAGTGTCGCTCGATTTTCGATATTTACAGAAGCCGGCTCTTAATGTTTTCCGATATGCCTTAAATTTTTCAAAATATATGATTTTTAAGGGCATAATACCGTACCGGCTTGATACATTAATAATAATAATATTAATGATAAAACAAACAATATTAATATCACTAATAATAATAATGATAATAATAATAATAACAATAATAGTAATAATAATAATATCCATTATATAACGCTCGGCAGGGCTTTGTAAAAATGTCGATATCGGCAATAAAACTCACCCTATATTGCTTGGTTCACGTAAGGGAAATCGAATAGAGTACGGTAAATTTACTCCATCTTATCTTTATTTAAGTTCATAAGTTTTTGTTCTTTCTGAAATTGAAGTCCACACCGACAACTGCCGATGATTTTAGTTGTCCTAGCACGCCGCAGGGGCTTTTGTGTCAGGATAGCCATGAAGGGGGTAGGTGTACCATATTTGTATAACAATCTACAAACCACATTTACAAGTTTTGTTGTCAACTATTAATAATAATAGTAATAATAATAATAATGATAATAAATACACCTTTTTTATAATAATGCACTTTTTTATGGAACAACCTTCCTGCTGCTCTTCGTGAAATCGAATCACTTAGCGTGTTCAAACGCTAACTGAAGACCCATTTGTTTAGGGCTGCATTTTAGATTTTAGAATAGTTCAATTACAGTTTAACTTAATTTAAATTTACTTTGATATATTTTCTATTGTATTTTAGCTTTACATTTCAATACGTTGTATATTCAATCTCATTTTTATTAGTATTATGTTTATTTTTATGGTACTAGTTATATATACTTACATAAGTCCTGTAAAGCGCTATTGATCAGCATATGTAAATAGCGCTATGGAAGCTATTATATTATTATTATTAATATTTTATTTATTCACAGTGTATCCAACAGTATATTTGCTATTCATTTGTAAATTAAACTAGCTATAACTGTAAAAAAATAATACAGAATCTTTAGTATCTATTCCTATTAATAATGATGAAAAATATCCTGATTAGCCTATAATACCGTAGTATACCCAGTATGTAACCTAAATAATAATAATAATAATGATAATAATAATAATAATAATAAAGATTAGTTTGTTTTATTTCCACCTTTTCTCTTAACTTGCTAATCGCATGTAATATGATCAAATCTAATTTAAAGTTTCCATATAAGGGGAGCTAATAATTATATTGAACCAATATTACGAAAAAATGTACCAAGTAAAATGTTTTGACTTCAATGGATAGCTTGCCAAAGATAATTTTGTCTTGTGGTACGAAATCCTTAAATATTTTCACAGCCCTTATTCTCTTTCTGAATGTGTATTTCCAATAAAAATGAGAAAGGAGCAAGCTTTGAGATTTCTAGACCTATGAAATCGTTATAATTTTACGATGGTTGTGATGTAACGTTATGATAAATTACGTTATTTGGGCAAAACACAAGTGAGTTGAAAGATAGAATCTATGAACGTCATCTACCGACAATCACTCACAAAATGTGGTGCAGAAAATATATATTTTCTCACCTTTTTCCTTCGTTGTTGACAGCATTGGCTTGATAAGCTAAAAAAAAACTACCATCGCTATAAGAGATCCTTCACTTGAAAGTTATAAAGCTGTTAAGGGAACAACAAGACGAATTAGCTCAAGTACTATTCAATGACATCATATTACCTCAAATGCTTCTCTCATTCATTTAGTTTCCACTGATAATCGAAGAACACAATTACTACAAAGAGCAGTCCAGCTTCTCAACACTTCACAAGAGAGTACCTCAAAAACGACAGCAAGATCCAAACATCCTGGTGAACAGACAGAGCTCTTTGAAACTAGTGCTGGGGATTACCAAAACCTTTTTAACCGAGAAAATGGTAACTACCACCATCAACCAGGTGACGACCCCCTAGAACAGGTGTGTATAAATAAAACAATGACCAAATCAGAACAGCGAGAAAAACTAAAGATCTTATCAGTAAGACAGGGTCGTAAATGATATTTTTGAAGTACGATTGTTGCTTTTTTAAGTTACGTATTAGAGTTTATATTGGAATGACTAGATTGCTATAATCTTTCTACTTCAGATTTTCGTAAGTTTTACTTGAAATGTATTATGTCAAAAACGTGAAGCTTTGGTAGTATTTTGCAAAAAAGTCATGCCAGTAAAGCGATATATTACTCACTTAGTTTTATTTTAGCTTTTACAGGTTATAGTTAGACTTTTTTCACGACATTTTAACACGTTGCAGGAAGAGAGTTTAGAAAACACCATTTACAGCAACCAGTATGAAGTCATGCGAGGCTTTGGTCAATCTGAAAATGAAGATTTGTACGCTAATTGCATGGATGATGCTTCAAGCTACATTAACTACGATTCTACCGAAGGTGAAACTTTTGATGACGATATTTACGAAAACGATAGGGGACACACTCGTTTGATGTACGTGAATGGTGTTTCAATTGCAGCTGAGGTGTATGTGAAGGATTCACCAACCGAAGATGGAAGCTACATGAATGCTGGAAATAATTGGAAAAATTCAAGCTATGAAGGTGTTTATGTATATGCCCAAAATATCCTACAAGCCTACAACAGAAGCCCAAAAATTGCACAAAGAGCATCACCTTCTCCCACAGGTACTGAAGAGGATCTGAGAAAGCGTGATGTTAGAAGAGAAAGACCGATTTCACGTTGTGGAGCTGCTAAATGCCACTTAACCAAAGTTAATTATGAGAGCGAGCAAAATGATAAAAACGTTTTCGTAAAGAATGAATATGAACTGACGGCAGACAACAATAAGCTGATAGATGAAGATACGAGCACAGATGGTTGTGATCATTACGTTCGAATGCACTCTTCTACAGATGGACACGTGGACAATGGGGGATATGTTTCCACCGATCAGGAGCAAGGAATGGCAAATGACGGAAACCTAGAAGACGATCAGCTTTATGCCAACACACAGCTAATACAGGAGTATAACTTAGATGATGAGAACTTTTATGTTAACATGTCAGAGTAGTATTCAAAATTATTTGAGCAATAATAATTGTTAAATGGCTGTTTTCAAAGTCACTTGGTTAAGAAAAAAAACAATTTACAGTTTAGGTCAATAGAACAACGTTCCTGACTCTTGTTTAGGATTTTAATTAGATTTCTCGCGGAAATGCTAATGCAAGTAGCGTCAGCATACATTTTTGGAGATACAATGCTAAGGTAATTCGGCAAGTCATTTATCTACAATCCTGGACAAAAGTCGTTGGACCAATAGAAGAAAACGCACTCAAAACACAAAATATTGTAGCATACTCAATAACCAATACTGCACGATTTGCTGAAAGTGTTCATAAATATTCTTTTATCATTCCCCCTATCAATGTTGAACACTTTTGTTGCGTTTTCAGTAAAATATTGACAAATAGACCAACATTGAGTAGGGGGAGGGGGGAAAAGTGCTTCATCGGACCAACACTTTTGGCCAGGATTGTAGATTAAGAATAATAATGGTCGTATGTTATTTTTGATACATTTGATACTACTGATAACGGGCGGTAATTATGCAGGTCAGATTTTTGACACTTTTTGAAAATCAGGGCGTCACCCTAGCCATTTTCTATTCAGTTGGAAAATTACCTTGAACAATTAATTTCCCAAACATACCAGAAAGAGACGGACAGACAATACTAGCAGCCAGTTTTAAAAGGTTAAAGGAAACCCTGTCTAAACCTGTAGGCTTAAGATAGGACTCTGGTTCAATATCTGTTGGTGGAATTGCTTGTGCCAATTTCTGTCCTATGTTGGCAAAATGTCATTAAAGGCCTCTGCCATATCGTTAGAAGAATTAATAGTTTGATTACCAACTCAAATATCTGAGATGCTGGGTGATTTTCTACTTTTGCAAGAGCTTAGTTTATTAAAACGTTTCCAAGTCTGCCAAGGATTTGTTTTGTTTCTTTCTCAATAGCCTAAAAACATTGTTGTTTGGTTAATTTGACTGCAATATTAACTCTGTTTCGTGTATGTTTGTATTGTTTCCATACACTTGATTCGATTGAACTGCTTTCTTTTTCAAATAATCTCCATTGTGCATTTTGCGCAGCAGTTCATCTGTGATCCATCGAGAATGCTTATATATCAACGCGTTTCCTTTTGAGTGGCGCTTGTTTCATTCCCAATAGGTAGCGTGATATTACGGAGAGTTGTTACTAAATATCATCAATGAAAGTTGGTCAAGACCTAGTATTTCACCCTTTATGTCCGAGAAAGAGCCAAAATATGGGTGGATTGCTTCCTCTTTTTGGCGGACATAATGCACACAGCAAAGTTCTGTACTAGTTGAAGTTTATAGTTGTTCCTTTTGCTGGCCAGAGTCAAACCAAAGGTTGGATCACTCGTGACAAAAAGTTTTACTAGGGAGTTATGACTGTGCAAACGGTCGGGCGATCTAATAAATAACTTAATCTATTGATCAACTAGAGTTTCCTATAAAGGATGAAACAAATCATTTTATGCAGTTACTTAACGAAAGTTTGTTATTTAAAATGACACCCGAGTCTTCATTGATTTCATAACTGACAGTTCTGATACGAGGAACACGATTGGTGGATTATTTGTTTAATTGGGCATTTGTAGGTATCCGAACACACAACGACTGGTTTTGTCGGCATAAGTTAAGAATGGCTTTTCGGTGTGTTTCTTCGAGACAGTCGATAGCTTGAAGTTATCGACAAAGGGCTCTATCATGCATTCCTTGACAGTGATTGGCAAGTTGTTAAATATGGAGGTTCATAAGTAATGGATCTAACAGCCTCGATTTGTTCTTAAATTGTTCTTGCGCCTGATATAAATTAACATAAATATTTATGGAAATTGGGCGCCGATATATTTCTGTCGCTGATGTTACGGAGTGAAAGAGTGGCATGTGGGTTTTTGTTTTCTGATGGGAATGAACGAGCAAACTTTCATGATTTTATCAAAACCTTGCAAATTGGCTGCGTGCTGTGGCTTTTAAAAACGGACTGCTGAACATGCAAAAGAAATCATTCGCGTTGGAATCCGAGCGTCGATTGTTCTTAGGCTGTTCTTAATTTTTAGACAACTTTGAGCGTCGATTGTTTTTAGGTTGTTCTTAATTTTTAGGCAAATTTAAGCCTCGATTGTTCTTAGGTTGTTCTTAATTTATAGACAAATTTAAGCCTCGATTGTTCTTAGGTTTTTCTTAATTTTTAGGCAAATTTAAGCCTCGATTTGTCTTAGGGTTGTTCTTAACTTTTATGCAAATTTGAGCCTTGATTGTTCTTAGGTTGTTCTTAATTTTTAGGCAAATTTGAGCCTCGTTTGCTCTTATGTTGTTCTTAACTTTTAGGCAAATTTGAGCCTCGATTGTTCTTAGGCTGTTCTTAACTTTTAGGCAAATTTGAGCCTCGTTGTTCTTATAAAATATAAAAAAAGCGTGTATCTAAATGTTGAAGATCGTTATGATCGTTTAAAATTTTTCTAATGACACCCGATAGTTAACTTTTTATCGTTTTTAAAATGTTTTCATCAGTTCTGTTCTAGACTCCAATGCATTGCATAACTGAACCTCTGATTGTTAAAAAAATGTTCATTTTATACATATTTTACTATCAAAACCAAGGATTTTTTTAAAGGTCTCCAGTAACTACAAGCCTGTGTATTAAAATAAGTCGAAGGTTGTGTCTTAACATACAGTAGTAGGTTCCTTCAGCTTATGGAGCATGCATGAATTAATGAAAAAGATTTGATTAAAGATAAAAGAAAAGTCTTGTTATGATACGAAACAAATATGCTTCTCCAACGCGACATTTGCTTGATAATATTGCGGTAATTACTAAAAAAGTTTACATGTCTTTAATAAATAATCGTTGTTTTATCACCCTAGCCTTTTAGAGTCAATTATACTCACACACAGCTATTTCGCGGCTTGACGCTTCTTTTTGGAAGCTACCACAAATAATTGCAAAAATGTTTCGCTATTTATTAAACGGCATAATTTCAACAATTTTGTCCATATGTAACTTTATTTCAATCAACGGAATGGATTTGCGGACCTTTGCTTGGAATGTGAAGAACCAGGAAAATCTTGAGATTATGGTAACTGGATTATTTTTCCATATTTCAAGCATTCTGATAAAACTTTTTCATGTCTGTTGTTTTGACACCCGAAATTTGGAATATTCCTAAAAGCACATTTTCTTTTTTGTCGAAACAACAGTCATCTATGCAAAGACAAATTATCCAACATGTATGCTTTTTGAACTCGATTACTGTATTTTTGTTTCATTTTATTAACTAGCAGAAAAAAGCTGAGGTGTAAAATTAATGCATACAATGCTTTAAATCTCTTATAATCAAATTAATATTTATGTTCTTGTAAAACAAATGGCAATATTAAAAGCAATCTTAAATCACCGGATGGACGCTACGGGTCAATTTAAAGTGAGTTTTTTTCGGTGAAAATAATGCCGAAAGAGTACTACATCTATTGTAGAATTCAGGTGCTGCAGTACTGATTAAACTAATAAAATTACCGTAATTTTAATTTATTGTTCCTTTTTAGAGAGAAGTTTCGAAATGAACACCTACCAGATTGCGTGACTTACAATGGCCGTTGCTAATTGATGACCAAGCTGTAGCTTAATTTGGATTCCCTCTCCAACTGAGTAAGAAAATAAATTGAAATGCAAATTGACGTCAGCGGAAATGGAAGGAGTATTTCAGATTGCTAAGGTTTTTTAAGCAAAGAAGACAATGTGATGACGATGATGGCTGAAACTCGAACTGAGTGTTAAAAACCTTCGCTGGTCTGCAGTTCTGATACAGTTACTTAAACACCAACACTCAAGACTTCCAGATTCTTTATTTCATCAGATGATGTTGGATACAGTCAGATGTATGATAAGCATTTCTCTTCACTAAAGTGTCTGGATCGTTTTGTTTCCCAAGTACATTCTAAAACCATTCCATTGAGGAAAATCATCCAATTAAAAATATAGGACTGAAATCATTCAACAACTCAAGAAAGAAATCCAAGTCATCCTTTTAAAATTCATCAGTCAGCCATGGGAAACTCAGAATTAAAGAAACTCATGCCAGAACTTGTACCTTTTGCTACGGTGATAGTGATTATAAACGTGGCTGTGTTTGCGCTGTTTGCCCGAAAACGCAACTTACGCACCCCGACAAACCTGTTTCTTCTGAGCTTATCCATCTCGGATTGCGCTAACGGTCTGGTAAACATTCCAGTCTTCTTGGTTATGTTTGTTTTGCCACCATCACAAGGTGCTTCTTTTAACTTCGCAGTAATAGCACTTCATACCTTTACTCTCACCCTCACCGCGTACCACATTCTGGCCATCACTACCGAGAAGTACTTTGCCATAATGAAGCCTTTTCGGCGCCGATCGTCGCTGACGAAGTCCTTCGTTGCTAAAATCATTGCTGCAGTCTGGTTATTTTCTGCTACTGTGGCTGCGTTGGAGATTCCAGTACTGATAGTCAGATATGACTCTATTACGCCAAGTCGGATCTATTTAGTGCTATATTTCATTGCTGTGTTTATTTTACCATTTGTATTTATGTTTTACGCTTATGTTGTAATGTTTTACACAATTAGGAAAAGAAAAACCCTAGCGCAAAGAAGACACCAACCTCAAGTTTCGAAACACCTACTGAGTGACTGGAAATGTTTGTCAATATTCACAGCAATGTTAGTAGTTTTTCTCTTTTGTTGGTGTCCTTCGTTTGTAATAAAGATAGTTTTTGACTTTGGAGACCCACAGGAGTGGACGATGAGCGACCGATTTATGACCGTGATGCACGTCTTTTCAATCATCCGCTATGGTTCGTCGGTCTTGAACCCCCTTTTGTACACTCTGTTCAAAACAGACTTTATAACCGCCCTAAAGACTTTCACAAGATCAAGTTCCAATATTGAGCACCGATTGAACAGCTCCACAGCAGCGATTCGCAGGGGTACAATCAGCCTTACATCTCCAACTCCTCTAATAGAAGGAAAGTACAACGTGATAAAAACTGCCATGTTGGAACAGCGGCCAGTTGCAAATGTTATCGAACAAGAAAAAAACAAGGCTCGCTTAACTTTTGCGGAAATGGACTACAGAATTCAGCTTATCACGGCTATTTAAAAAGTGCAAGAGAATAAGAATTAACGAATACTTCAAAATATATGCCGAAATGGAACTCGCCTCATTGCGTATGCGATAGTAAGTTAAGCTATTGTTTATATAAACCTTTGCTGAAACGATGATTTGTAGTTTACTGATGCAAAAGCTCGTGTATAAATGACCGACTAATAGCTTCAATTGGCAAGACTAACCGCTGTGCCTGAACATAAAATTTGTTAAATTAAAAGAAATTGGTAAGGGAACTGTAGTACTTTGGTTTAGAAAAGGCACAACTACTTTAATAATACCAGTTGTACAATTAGCACGAACTTTTTACTCAAGCTCTTTTTCCCTGCTTTGCAGCTTTTATTTTCCTCGAAACTCAACGTGTTTGTCATTGGGTTTAACTTACATTTTAATTTTTGCCATTGTTTAATCCGTTCAAAATGTTCAAGAACGTATTCTACCCATTGACATGAGGTTTCTCAATTGGCAATATTTGGGTATGTTGAGCTGATTTCAACCAACGCTACCAATACGCTTTAGAAATACGTGCAAACGCACGGGCATCCATGCATCCATGCTTACATACAAAGATTCACACACACCTAAGCATTCACACCTGCTCTGGATGATCAGCGTCTGACGCAAAACTTCAATCAATTCCTTCTCAGAATTAAAATTTGGTATTTCTTCGACTAAAACCTTAATATACGAAAATAAATGCGAATATGGACAAAATTCGTCACAATTCGTAAAGGCAAAAATTTCTATAAATACAAATAAGCGTAGTTTTAACTTTTCTTCCTGTTAAAAATGTGAAAAAAGAGTCAAAACATTTCCATCTACCTGGCTGAATTATCACTTCCATATGATTTGGTTCTTCAAAAAACGTTTGTACAAACAAGATCTCATTTTAACATCAACATCGATAACAAAATCACTCAATACTTGATCAGTGATAAATTCCATCTAAACTTCAAACAGGTAGTCGTTTTTGCCCCTAAGCACTACAAATTTTGCTTCGAAAAATATCGTTGTTCTAAACATCGATGGAACAGCTGCTGCAATAATTATAACAAATATTCACTTTGCTTACGCTTTTCCAAAAGCACTAAAACATGCATTCTTTTTTATATTTCCTAGCCGGACAGCGTTTGGTCTAAAATCGAATAATTTATGAACTTATTGTTTTAGAAAGCTATCATGATATTTGCAATGACAAAATACTGAATAGGTTGGAAAATGTTTTTAACCAGTAAAAGTCCACTGTGCTGAATTTAGAAATGGTCGAGCCAACAGGTATTAAATTAAGCTCGAAGGAGCTTTATAAGCTAAGAAGAAAATGCAAAATGACAATTATCAGTAAATAAAGGGTGTCCGATATTTAATGTGAAATTTACATCTTTTTCATTATCTACGACAAACCTGTGGTGTTTTAAAACTTTAATTCGTAATTGACACTTGAAATGGATTTTTAATGGCATCCTGTGAAAAGTGTTCTGTATTTATTATTGTCAGTTATACAGCAGATGTTAGAATACGTAAAAAAAGAATGTTTAGATCATAGATTTGTATATCTTCCTCGCTTTTTATTCTCTTACTCAATTACTTTTTGTTTTTGTATCGGCATAATACTTATGATGACACAAAATATTATCGAGTGCGGTTGAAAGAACTTAGGCCTGAGATACTCGAAGAAGACAACGCTACAGTTGTTGTCGTAAATTAATATTTTGGAAGGTAGGAAACCAGGATTAAATTGACTCCCCTTAATGTTGGTGTAAGGCACGAGTCTTGAGACTTCAAAGAGGGGATTCAGGTTCCAGGACTCGATGCTCTAAATCAAGAAGAAAGTTTTATCATTTCATCCGTTTACGTCACCTTCAATCATTGTCAATAGATGCTGCAACGATTCATTTCCCGCATAAGTGTTCTGTCAACCATTTTTCAAAACTGTAAAAAAAACACCTTTTATGTGCATTCAGAGGTTCAAACAAACAGTTAACGCTGCCGTTATTTACTCATTTATAGCCCTCAATGTGAATTGGGAAACACTAACCGATTCTTTTGTTGTTACAGATGCTAAAGAGAGAAAAAGAAAGAGAACAAAAAATACCGTGTGTCTGAAATAAACAGCCGTTCAAATGAACTTCACCTTCAGAACATACATTGATGAATGAACACTGTTCATTGCTACAAGTTTATTCATATTTTAAACAACTGGCTTCGTAACACAGATTTGATATTCCACTATAATTTCAGTACAGTGAAGGGGAATTGGGTTTTGCCTTCAGTCTTCAGAATGAACAACACTTGAAGATTGCTCACACGCGCTGAAAACCTCACAACACGACGACAATTGACCAATTTTAATGGAGTCGTTCAAAAAAATCCTTTCATTGCTGTTTGGCAAATATAGCCGTTATAACAATGTCACCGCTCAGAAATTGCATGAGAAGCTCAAAGATTGTTTAAACTCAAAAGTCAAGACTTGGCGAAATCATCAAACACGAACGAAAAGTCTGTCTGTTTATTTCGTATTAGTTTGTTTGAAGCATGAAGTGGAGAGGAAAACCTTCACAATTTACTAGTCCCCTGCGGATCGGCTTGGCTATGGGTTACTGTTTGGAAGAAAATACTGAAAATTCGAATATCCCGGCTACAACTTTAAACAACAGCCGGCCATGAGCGCAGCGAGTATATTGTCACAACTGAAATGTACAAGCTGTATGATATAGCACAAATTAATTTTCAAGTTAAATATTTTTTCTAGCGTTTCTTTCAAATCGAATGTTTGGAAGATTTAAAATGGAAATATAATTTTTGTACTCCTATGCAAAAAATGTTTAGTTTATTTTGTTTGAAAGATAATTTAGTTTACAGAGAACAAAGCTATCCTCGAGTTATCACCAACAGCGGCTATAGTCAACACTTGTCCTCAGTATTGTGTTTACATTGCAGCAACTAGTAAGCAATTGTACAGAAAAATATCCTTTTAAAAACATACTATAAAATCCCGGTTATAATACCTACGTAAAAGACGTCCTATTATTGCTTACATGACAACCTGTCTGTTCTAAAGCAAAATAGAACCCCGAAATAAAATCTTCATTCTCTCACCGCAGACTTAATGATTGTGAAGAATGTATGTCAAGTAAAATGATGACAATTTACAAAATCCTTACAAGTTATATATCTCAAATCTTTAATCTTGATCTTTTCTGCGTGTGTAAGATCGGACTTCTCAACTCTTTTCTACGCTACGGATTAAGGTGTAGACTAAAAGGGTTGCCAACCTCTTCTCCCGTACCGTCAACACTTCGAAGTTCGGGTTTAAAAAAAAAATTCAACCTATAAATTTCTAATGACACCATTTGATGTCTTAAATTTAAAAGTTTTTAAAAATGCATGGTTTTTACATGGACGCTCTCTTAGGGCGCCGGAGATATCACGGCTATTACCAACAGGGAGTTATTTCATTTATTTTTAACTAGAACAGTTTTTTGAAAAAGAACGAAAAGTTTTTAAAGAACACTTTCAGGCTGAATTTGAATCTGGCTATACAGAATAAAACAAATTGTTAATCAAGAACAAGTACTAAGACAGTACATAAAGATTTCAGTTTATAAAGATTTCTATAGCAGGACATTTTCATAAACACATCACCCTAAAAGTATTGTACATACCGGGATTCAATCTTTAGTATAAGTATCAACTGTGCCATGCGTTTTCCGATTTATGGACATTTGAATATCCACAGTGTAATATTTAATGAATATCTACAGTGACTGACCATCGACAGGATTCCTACAATGCATGTAATCCTACAACCGGTTTTGATTCCATCAGCATTTGCCTTTATACAAATGGGATTCAATTAAAATTTTGGTGTCTTTGTGCTTTTTTTTTTTTTTTATCTCGCTCATGCAACTATGCAAATGTATTGGACCCAATCATAAAATGTTTGCTTTCTGGGCGTTTTAAATTTATAGGAGAAGAAATTATAAAGTGAAAGCAGTTATGATCGGGACGACCGAGGAGCCGAAGGAGGGGCTTCAGTCTCTCCACCCAATATTGAGTTACTAAGCAGCTCTCAAATCATAAAGTAGCCCCTTCGTCTATGATTAGAGCAAACGAGAGTATACTCTTCCTCTTCAGAAGGCGTTTCTTTACACCGTGCCTTCTCTCTTTATTTCTACCACTGGCTTCAAGATGTATTATCGCACTCTCACTATCCTTAACCATACTTCAGTATCATTTGTATATTTTCGTTGACCTTTCTTTATTTTCGTTGCCCAGAGTTACTGTGGAAGAGGCCCTTTCCAAACATAAAAATCCTCCTACGTATAAGCCCCGAAATGGGGGGATGACTATAAAATTGACCGGAGGAAAACAAGGTTGCCGAATATGAGGGGGACTGAATACATATCCGCTGTAACATTCAAAGCATTTCCGACACCACGTTGGATTCACAACTCACCGTGTGCTTTAATGTGATTGGTCAAACAAACAACATAAATCCGCGCACCTTGCGACCAGCGGTATCTCATGAATATAGGAATGCATAGCATTCCCCCTTCCCTTAACAGTAACAAACAATGTCAATTATCTGATGAAATAACAAAAAATAGTGGTCTCAGTCAGTGCTGACAGTCAAGGTTCTCCTGAAACTGAGAAGTCAGTCACAAGTTCAGTTTACTGGTCTCTTCACTTCCCGACCCGACCGTGTTATGTACGGATGGGTGTTTGCCTCTGCTTCATTGGCTGTTTGGGTTGGTGGAGCAAGAGTTAGGCTCTGCTGAATGTGCACATGATTCTAATTACTCTCCGAATTATGTTGCGGCTGTTCCCGCTGTGGCATTTCAGGGGATTGAATGTTCGGAGTTGTTGAGTCCGGTTCGAGATTAACATTCGGGTGACGCCTTTGATATCCAGTGTAAGACTTCGCTGTGTGCTTTCTCAGAGCTACTCTATTTCGTCTGATTCTTCGGCTCTCAGTGTCAGCTACATATGGCCGCGGTGATGTGTGGTGTCGAACTGCAGTTGCTGCTTTCCACTCCTTGGATCCAGGGTCTGGTCTAATTCTCACATGTTCACCCGTCTTTAGGCAAGGCAGCTCTTTGGTACTATGTCTGTCGTAGTAGTACTTCTGCTTATCCTTGACATCTCTCATTCTTCTCTTGATCTCTTGGCTGTTGTGCGCTTCAGATTTCAGAAGATCTTGTGCTATTGGCAGAGTGGTTCTGAGTCTACGAGCCACACAGAGCTGGGACGGCGTTAAGTCAATGCCTGGAATTGGGGTTGCTCTGTAGTCCAGGAGCGCTTTATTCTTGTCGTTGTTCTTCCTTCACAGAGATTTCACTGTCTTTACCGCTGCCTCAGCTTCTCCATTTGCTTGGGGGTGCTTGGGACTGACTAACCCATGCTTAAAGTTGTAACTCTTACCAAAGTTCTCAGATTCCTTGCTAGTGTACTGTGATCAGCTTTGAAGGTATACTATGTCGACCAAAGTGTTCCTTCAGAGCTTCGATGGTTTCAATCGACGTCAGAT
This sequence comes from Bergia sp. 'catenularis', assembly GCA_025434825.1. Taxonomy (NCBI): domain Eukaryota; kingdom Metazoa; phylum Cnidaria; class Anthozoa; order Zoantharia; family Parazoanthidae; genus Bergia; species Bergia sp. 'catenularis'. The sequence continues at coordinate 929 of JANRMR010038890.1, read as the reverse complement.
CGCCTAATGTCGAGACTTCGATGTACTTGGAGTAATAATCAACCCGAAGAAGGTAGCTTTCGCCCTCAAATACGAATATATCAGAGGCAGCTCTTGACCTGGCAAGTTAGGGAAGGCACTTGGAATTGGTATCAGTGGCTCTATATGTTGAGCTGGGGCATAATCATGGCAGATGGACCAATCTCTGACTTTTTCCTGGATTTGTGTACTTATGCCTGTCCAATAAAGTACTTCTCTGTCCCTTTGTTTACACTTCACAATGCCCAGATGTGTCCCATATATGATTTCCAGCATGGCTGGTCTCATGGTGCATAGTATTACTATCTCATACCCCTGAAGATTACTCCATCAAGTGCTGCCAGTTCATCACGTGTGTCCAATTACTAACGGATTACTGTGTGAGACGTCCTGCTTTGTTCCTGGCCATCCAGTTTGGATCATACTGTACAACTCATGCAGTTCATTTGCTGTGCTCTGCTGGAGTTGTGCATATTTAGCTTCTATGATTTTTTCAACCATATTCACTTGGAGCTCATCGTCTTCAGGTCGCACTTCATCCAGGCTGGTTCGGCTGAGGGTGTCTGCTAGCAGTTGTTTCTTGCCAGGAAGGTACTCGACTTGGAGGATGAGGATCGTTGCTTGCAGTCGTAATGGTGCTGTTGGCATGGGCTTGCGCAGTATGGTTTCTAGTGGCTTGTGATCCATCTGTATTTTGGACCAATGAGAAGAAATGTACTAAATTTCATTATTTTTCGTGCAGAGAACTTTGCCGAACTGTCGATTTTCTTATAGATAACATCTATGTCTGTTTTGGCGGTAAAGTTTTTAGACAAGTCATTGGAATTCCAATGAGTACCAACAGCGCACCATTATTAGCAGATCTTTTTCTTCATACTTATGAATACGAATTTATGATCAATCTAATGAAG
>JANRMR010038889.1:6126-24211 GCA_025434825.1 Bergia sp. 'catenularis' | reverse complement strand
TTCTCTGAATCGGACGATGTGTTAGACATTGTCAATTTAAAAAGCAAGGTTATAAATAACCTGAGAAAGAAATGCAGTTGCGAAGCGATCGTTCTCGATTTGACGTCACAGCACCTCACTCTCCCCACGCTCCATTCACGCGGTCGTGGGCCGTTTTTAACTCGAATTCAAACGGACATAAAAATTCGACAATTTAACCAAATCAAAAAACATTTGCACCAAAATACTCCAAAAAATACGCTTAATTTTTTAGGGGAAAACATTTTTTGCATTTAGGTGCACTTTAGGATATGTATAAAATTGTTCTCTCTGGACAATTACTCTTTCTTATTCTATATGAATTAAAAAGGTGTGTTTAAAGACGGGACTTAAATAACAAAACTGTGTCTGCAGCTCTGTGTGCTGGCAGAGCGTTCCATAGTTTAAGTGCAGTTGGTCAATGGAATAGGGGAAATCACCGTTAGATATAGAAGCTTCAACATAGACTTCGGGACAAGAAAACCTTGAGCGCAATTTCCTAGCAGGACTATTTCTAGCAAGAAGATTTCCTAAGTACGATTGCGCAAAGCCGTTTACCGTCTTATAGGTAAGTATTAGAAGCTTGAAATAAATGCGCTGTTTTCTTTTGCCACTGTTAAGAACGCAGAATAGGCGTGATTTGTAAAATTCTTATGTGCTTTACTCCAGATGATCGGCTCTAGCGCGCTAGGAATGCCTGACTGAATTGATCATATGGCACCACCAAAGAAAACCGCGCGCACACAAAATGCTTTCAAAATGGTGGCCATTTTAAATTTCAGTCGTTTGTTTTAAAACAGTGCTAAGTACTACCAAAATTCATCATCTTTGAATACATTTGTCAGCTTAAGTTGTAGATGGGTTAAAATTCAACTTCTTTGTTGAATGTAATTACCAGAACTTGTCTGTTTAATATTTCATTTTACGGAATTCGTTTCTTTGGCAAAACGAGAAAACAACAGCGATTGCTAACATCGCAGTGTGTTCTGAGATGGTGCCTTTTGGGCAGACCTAAAAACGCGCGCTGTTTGGCTAACTCCAAGCACGTGATAAATGTCCGATCATGTGGCATGAACCATAAATCAAATGTTGTTGCATTCGTTGTAGCTTGGTGACTGCCGTCACAGGGAGCCCATACTACAACGAGTTGCAGTAATCCAGTTTCGACGTAATAAAGGCGTGCACGAGTCGTTCTGAAGCTGTTTGACTTAAATACTTTCTAATTCTACCAATGGATCCTAATTTCTTGTTGAGCCTAGGCTTAACTAACGACGGAAGCAGATAAAGAGATATAAGCGCAAGTGGATGCTCAACTAGAGTAAAGGAAAGTAACTTTCTTCGTTCGTTTATGAATGATTGTGCCCCTTTCGAGCTTCTGCCGCTTAGGACCAGTGAAAACTAAACATTTCCAAATCCCACAATATCACAATCCACAATAACAAAAATGATGGCGGCTCTACAACTGACCAAAATGCCTTGTGAACAGGTGCACATGGGCGGATGAGCATTGTTTTGGGAAACTTGTTCATGTACTAACAACATTGTGTATGCTAGGTTTAAAATTTTTAGATTCTTTATGTGCGTTTTTATGAGCGTTTTCAGGTTTTGCGCTAGGAGTTATGGTAAAAAGTACTAGCGCAATTTTTTTGGTACGGTCACTCGCGATAGCAAGAAGCGCTAAACATCCCGACAGAGTAACAAAATGGAAGATTAGTTTTGAACTTGAAAATGGATATGAAATAATAACTTGATTTACTTTAGCTTTCATACCCTCTTCGTAAATCTGAGCTCCTTTAAACCGAAAAAAATACATTTTCTTTGACCGGCTGAATGTCAGTGTTTAGCCATTAATAAATGTTTTGAAAGTCAAGTGACATCTTAGATTTTAGCCAACCTTTCTTGTAAGAAAATCAACATTTAACCCGGGGGGGGGGGGGTTAACGCTAAGTACCTTTGCATATTTCATCTTTGACCTTGGGCAGAACTCGTCTTAGGTCATCAAACGACTCAGCAGTGAAAACACTCTTGCTATCTGAGGCCACGCCCGAGAGTTCTTTCACTGATGCATACTCCGTCACACCCAAGGTGAACACGTGGACGTCGTTTTGTTTGAGACCAGCGGACGCAACTGAAGGCTCAAGGTAATTGCCACGATGTCTTGTCTGCTGGCCATCTGTAATCAGCAGGGCGATCTTCGAGAACAAAGCAAAACCGTTTACATTTAGCAAATTAATATTTTCTATCAACTGAATATTTAACGCTGAACCTTCAAAGAAGTAACTAATTTAAACACGTCTTCACTGTTACACTCGTAATTTACAAGAGTAGCTATTGTTCAAGTAGTGATACAATAGCTAGTAAATTCGAAGTGTACAAGTTTTATTGGATTGACGCCAGAAATTAAAAGTCATAAAAGTGGCGACAACAATACATCTTGAAATGACAATAGCCAAACACCTCTCTTCAATAAGAAACAAGATTGTTTGAAGGTATTGTAAGTCAGACAAACCTCGGAGGCGGATGTCAAACGTGATCGTCTGAAGATTAAAATTTAGTAGCTCGAGTCTCAGTTTTGGAGACTAGGAACTCGAGATTTTGCTGATACGTATCACACGATATTGAACAAAACCATTAAAAGTAAACTAGTTACCGCGGGAACTCCTTTTCGCATCCCTTTAGCCGTTGTGAAAACACTTGTCTCTGCCTTCTTGAGTGCTCTATCAATGTAAGTCAACCCTCTATCCCATCTCATCCTATCTACACGCCATTTCACTTGGTCAGCATTAATCAGAGAAACATGAAGACCCTTGAAGCTCAACAGAACCCTCGGTCTCGTACTGTATTGAACAATTGAAAAATGAACTCCACCGGGAGAAACGTTAAACTCGTCCACCAGATTCTTGACGAAGTCCTTTAACTTGGCCCAGTTACTACGTCCAATGCTTCCAGACGAATCGACAAGGAGAGCAATATCAGCTGTTGCGTTGCACTCTGTGGTGAGACAAAAAAGGAGATGTTATGCGTGTTTTAAAGCTATATTTAAAAGGATATAGAGGATAATTTAAGAGAGTTGCGTCGCAAAGGATATAGAGGATAATTTAAGAGAGTTGCGATGTTGATCTAGGGGAAGGATATGTTATGCCTGGTGCCACTGAATGAAGTTCGTGTGTTCGGTGAGGAGGGAGGGGGGGTTAAAATTTCAGTTAAACTTACTACAAGGCCCAACGTTGGCTACTGTGACACGTCGATTTGACAGACACGACGATTTTTTCAGCATGCACTCTGTGTTGTACTGTATACCGTCACTGCCACACACATAGCTGGGTATCAGGGTACAATTCTCAGGACAGACACAAACAGCCTTGCCACCGATGTTCTTACATCCCAAACCGTATGGCCTATCTTTGCACGCATCGCCACGACACGGATCTGAAACTATAGACACAATGGTTGAGTGTTTGACAAAAACAGCCCTGCAGATGCAGTTAATGAGAAGGGTTGGGAGATTATAACATCAGAGGCCGTATGGCCTCACATGAAGCACACAGTTTTAAAACAAACTGTCCCGAGGCTTGCTAGCTGGATATTACAGCGTAACCAACTTAAATACTAATAACAGATATACAAATAATTTAAGCTTACCACCACAACTTCCCTTGCTGGCCAGTTCCACTGTCTTATTCTTCAAGCACGATGCTTCTTTCATCAGGCACTCATTATCATAGGTCTGTCCGTCTGTGCCGCATACTGGCTTTCGAGTGTTTGGACACTGGTTCCGTGGACATACACATGTCGCCTCGCCCGCATTATTTACCATACAGCGTGAATATGGGCGGTTTGTGTGGCAGTCAAACCCGTCACAGGGATCGGTGGGATCTGTGGAGGTCCAATGAATGGATCTTTGTAAGGATTTTAAGATATCGAAGAAAACCGGAAGGAACCTATGAGTACAAATACCATATCTAGTAATTTTTCATATTGAAACGTTAAAACACGATAAGAGAGAGATACACGACCACATTGACTGAGACGGAACTTATAAAAAGACTTACGTAGAACAAGACACTTCTGTTGAAGTGACAGACTAGAACAAAACAACTAAATAATTTAAACACGACAAGATACCTGTTGGTAGCTGACAGAGACAACCATAGTTTGCTGAACCGTTGATTTATGTAATAAAATCTACAAATGTCGCAGTAAGTTGATTGAACAAAGACGTAATTTATTCAAATTGTTTAATCTAAAATCTTACAGTTTGAGAGAAAGTTGATTGATGGCACATGCGTTTTTAACAAACATTTCAGTCGTTTTTTATCTCGCCAAAAGGCCGCTTCAAGCCTTTTTTGTAGTTATGAAACTTTGACTTTTTATGTTTGCAAATTATTTTTAATTGTTAGTATTTATTTAGTAAGTTAAATTTATCAAAGTCCATAGCTTCACAATTATTTTTACAGGTTTTGGGGTTCAGGATTTTTAAAAAATCGTAATTTTGGTTTGGGGTTGGACTGGATTTTAAAGAATTGTAAATATCGTATCGTATCGTCTTGTATTGTTTTTGTATTTCTATTGTATTATAAAAGTAATAATTGAATTAAAGCAATCAATCAACATATTACGTAGCATATTTCATGAAGACTGTTTACACCATACAGCAAAAAGCTGGCAAGTGTACTTACCGATCGTTGGCGGTAGCTGTTTCCGAAAATAACAACTTCCGCAACATTTCACTTCAGTTTTATGAAGAGCTTCAAAATTCCTTAAGGTATTCAGCTAATAGACTGTTAATGCTCAATACTGTTGTTATTTTTTTGAAAACTGACACCCGCAATTTTGTTTCCCAAATGAGTTTTTTACCATGTTTGAAACCATTCTATCCTATGAATAGGACGTCCAATCACGAAGTTATCAAAGTATTTGTTTTTGACAGCATTTACAAACGTAACTAAGCATTGTTCTATCAACAACTGGAAACAATGAAAAAAATAACAAAAAGTTGAAAACATTAACATCAATGAGTAAAAATACTTATTGGACCAGATTAGGTGTAGCTAAAAATATTTACCGATATACGTAGCACATGTGGTACGCCGTGTATTTGATTGCATCACAAATGTGAACTAAGGAGGTCTGCATACGCCATTGCATGTTCTTTCCATTTGGCCAGGAGTAACTTTATAAGAGTGTGTTATGCAATGATGATACAAAGCATCCATGATTACAACGGAAGCTTCTAAAATAATATACGGAGTTGTAATGTTTATGGCTGTGTTTTGTATTCAAATGCCTTACTTGCGATTAAAATGCGTCGCAAAGAAGTAACTGAGTACTTGTAAATGAGTTCCGACGTGTTGAAGGAAAAAAACCTGTAGCCATCAGTCGCGCAAAACATTGATTATCATGTAAAGATACCGGAAGGCGTTCAAACCATATTAGCATAAGTATCCCATGCAAATACGGTGAGCTTTCACATGCACAAGATGAGTTTACGATAATTGTTTATTTAGAACATTTTATTCGCCATTCAAGGCATTTAGCAGCAAACGCGTCTACAATAATAAGCTTGATTTTCTAACAACTACATCCTTACATCAAGTCAGTATCATATAAATAAGGCTGTTAGTGAAAGTGTATTTCAAATTCTCTCTCCTTGTCCAACTTGTTCCTTTGCACGGCCATCTTCTTATCTCTTAATAGTGAGAGATGTAACGAGTGCAAAAATTCTAAATGCGTGTCTAACACATCAATGCGCAGACAAACTTTGTTGTTAACTAATGCAAACATGCAGAGGGCTACAGATACAAAAGAAAAAGATATGTTTAGATAAGGTTCAGTAGAGCAGGTCTGTCTATCATATCGCTATTACAATATTGCTGCAAATGGAGGCTATTGTTACTAAGTTATTAAGTTAAAAATCTTGTCCGTTTTTAACCGGTTGGGTCGTCGTAAATTGAAATCTTGTTACTTGTGGTCGCGTGCCTGTAAGAACCAAAGAGAAATATAGTATATAGTTGATATCGACAATCACTCAAGAAATGAAGGAGTCATGCCAAGGCTTTTTCATGTGTTTTCATTACTGTGGTGCAGAATGGACTTGATTCACAACAGGAAACTTTAAAAAGAAATATATACTAACAGATTTGAAGAAAAAGGTTAAGTTTGATTTTCGTCTAGCGTGGCCATAAATATCATAAAGATTTGTTGAATTGTAATTCTGCTCTTACTCATGTTTTGTTTGTTGGAAACGTTTTGCCAAATATGATAAAAACGCGAAATTTCAGCATTCTGTCCTGACCTTACAACTAAGCTTACGTCAGTTCATCCCAAATTTTTGTACTAAGTTATAGGAAGCAGCTAACGGTCACTTTGAACATCCAACAAAATAAGTTGCAATGGAAGGGCTAAAAAGGGATAAATTTAGCACTTAAAGCAGAACACAAACAATTCTGTATACCGTGAGATAAACAGTTGGAAGAAAAATATTATTCAACTTTTCAGACAAATCTGACAAAGGATCCGATATGATACTGAATCTATAAGAATACAACAACATGAAAATGACAACAAAGCCAACGACAACGAAAGTGATAGCGGCGGCAGTGATGTTAATAGTGACAGTAGCAGCAACAGTAGCTCAAACAACAGCAACAGCAGCACCAGTTGCAACAGTAGCACCAACGGCAGTAGTAATAATAACGATGTCGAATTGAACGAGTAAATATCTTATTTACAAATTAATCAGGACCGTGAAAGTAGGGGCGGGAGGGGGCCCCCGCAACTTTCGGCGCATATGAAACAAAGATTTTACTTTCGAAACCCTATTTGCCTTATCTGGGCTTCTGATATTTCACGAGAGTGCGATTTCGCGAAATTGACTTAAAATCGCGTAGGATCGCGTAATTTGCTCGTTTCCGTGTAATTCCGTGAAATTCGTAGAAAAAACCACCAATGTGACAAAATATAAACATTTTTGCACTTTATTTAAAATCTGGACAAATATTAACGGTATTCTTACCTCTGAAAACCCTTTCAGAACGGTTTAAAACACGACATTTTCATTGATTGCCATGCCTCTTATAATGAGCGACCAGGCCTTCTGCGTACAAGAAGTCTGGCACTAGCTTTAAAGCAATTGCTAATTGCCTCATGAAAACTAGACTGGCCAATTGTAGTCCTTGACATATGTAACTTCCTTTTCTGTTTTATTTATAACTGCAAGTGTACTCTATAATATATGTTTTTGCAGAATTAAATTACATATAATTATGTGTGACAAGGTAAAATGAGATCAAGGAAATCCTGCCGCGCAATGCCACGCAATTTGCTATCAATACCGCACTATTTTCCCAATTTTTTCGTGAAATATCAGAAACCCTACCTTAATCAGTTCTTCAACCTCACTCCTCCCTCCAAACAACAACAACAAAAAATGGGCCTCTCCAACTTAGAATTGCTTCATAATAGTCCCTCTTCTCATTTACAGTATAATTTATCAAGGCAGTGAAACGAAATCAACACTTATGCTGAACATACATATTAATATTGAAACAACAATAACTAATCCTCTTGAACTTACCAGATTATTCTCCTGGGCGGATTTTTGCGGCTGTAATAGGAGAAAAACCAGAATTATTCAGCAACAGTTTCTAATAGATATGACGTGAATTTCAATACTGAAATCAAAGCCTGTATGAATTGTCACTAGCAATACTAGATTTTATAGAAAAAATGAAGTTAAAGTATTGAAAAATAAAGCGTGATCACGAAAACGTTGTGGCTTATGTAAGCTGATATTTCTATTCTAATATGAATACATTTCATTTATATATAAATATATGTACGTATAATTTATATATATAAATATTCTGTATACTGATAAATGTGTTAAAATGAAAAATAGTAAGTAAATAAATAAATATATAAGTAAATAAATAAATAAATAAATAAACTAACTAACAGATGAATAGTCTATTGGTTGAAATTTAAACTTTATTACTTTTGGGTTCAGCTGCATTGCCAATTTTCTTACCATCACAAATTTCCTGTTTGATATTTTCCACTTCGCTGGCGAGCCCTTGAAAGCTTTCTGCTTGGAATGTATGATCTTCATCAGTAGCAATTGCTACCAATTCTCCATAGTCAACAGCTTTGCCAATACCCATACCAAATACTCGTACGCCTGCATCCTTTAGACCTTGTGAAGCGACATAGAGCTCTTCAAATGACTCCTTATCTCTAGTTTGCTGGCCATCTGTGATGACAAATGCGGCCTGAAATGGAGGAATATCATGCCATCAGTTTGGTAGGTGTCAATGAAGAAACCTGGCAGTTTTCTTATGTATGGAAAATTAAATTAGTCTTTTGTTTAAAGCCAGTGCTATGAATGCAAAACCAAATATGGAAATTTCTGTAATCTTGAATGCCTGTGTGTTTGGGAACTGTTATTTTATCACTTTCCTAAAATGTGTATAGGTAATAGCATGATTTATTGTGGTATTTGGCATAAATACCACGAGTGATATTTCAAAGTTGTTCTACGTAATTTTTGGAATTTGGAACAACTTTGAAATATCATGAATGGTATTTATGCCGAATACCACGTACAAATCATGCTATTATTTGTTTATACTAATACCTGAGAAATTTCTTCAACAGCATCTGTTTATTTCGTCACGCGCATTTGAATGGGTTTGTAATTTTCACATGTAGGTATTTCAAAATTACGCTGAAATATCACTGCTCTCGACCAATCAGATGGCAGAAATGTCTCAGGTAATGGTATAAAAAAGGAAATAAATACTGTAGTTTGATTTTAAGTTGGCATCTGTTGTTACCATGGTGACATACTTTTCTAGTGCACTTCAAGCATTAGAAAAAAGTTTTGCTGCTTATTGGTTTTAACTAACTTTACGAGTGAAATTCAGCATCAGAAATTTGTAAAACAAAATCTGAAAATATTATAAAATGAATGCAATACTGGGAAAATTTTGGGAAAAATTACCTCGCAATATTAACTGCACTATCATCAACTCTTGATCGTTTTCCAAACAACAAAGTATTTTTACGAAATGTTGAAACAATCTGTCAACCATAATTCGTCCTTCATAGTGTGCGTTTCACTTTATCATTGAGATTCAAGTAGAAACTACCAATTTTACTTGGTTATAGATAACAACTGTACACATCCACTATGCGATTATCTTGTAAGTGACGTCACACACTCAGTGACGTCTTAGTGGTGTGGACGTCTTAATGGACTGGTATCAAATTTTCTCTCTAGAATCTCCTTTGAATAAAACTTAAAATTCTTATGGTCGATACTGCTTAAGGGGCCATTTACGTGGGGTAGGGATATCCCTCCTAGGAAGGATGAAAGCTATCCCCCCTTTACATGAGGAGGGATGACGGAGTAGGGATATCTCGCCATGTTGTTTTGGCGCGCTTATGTTCTGTAACGCGACACCATGAAAAGCTATCCCTCCTAGGAGGGATATCCCTAGCAGAAGTGTTTACATGGCTTAAGTAAACACAATGTTACCCCTTCTAGGAGGGATACCCTAGCTGGTTGCTAGGGTTTCCCTACCCCTAGGGATATCCCTACCCTCGTGTAAACGCTAACGGGAAAAAGTACAGAGTTTATATGAGAAACGCAACAGAGGAGGGTATCCCTCTCGGGAGGGATATCCCTACCCATGTAAACGGCCCCTAAAAAGTTTTGTCGTTATTAGTTACCATCAATAACTTTGTTGATTACCTTTGCAACTTTTGGCCTCATTCCAGCAGCTTCAATGAAAACTTCCCGTTCCGCCAAACGAAGAGCTCTGTCAATGTATGTGAATCCGCGCTGATGAGGCATTTTACTGACGAACTTATTAACATTGGCGGTAGTAAGTTCTGAGCCTCTCAATGAGTTAAATTTCAAATCGATCTTAGCGTTTGTACTGTACGAGATGATTGCTACGTGCCCAGTGTCAGGTCCGATGTCAAACTGGGAGGTAATGGCTTTGATGAAGGCCTTCATTCTGTTCCAGTTGCTTCTGCTTATACTTCCAGACGAATCCACAATGAAAGCCAAATCAACCACCGCTTTGCATTCTTTTTCTGAAATCAGAGAATTGCTGTCATTATATCCAGTAAATCATTTGCAGCTCCTAAATACAATGGACACTTAGCTGCATCATAATAAGAAATAATAGAGCGAATACGGTAGTTGTGCAGCGTTTTGTAGCTACAAAATGATATGTTTTTGAAGAGCCCAGGGAATGGTTTCGTCGTTCTACACTTAACAGGAATCTGTTACCATTTCTTTCAAATGCCAACTTTCGCTCACTAAAAGACTTGGAGAGAGAGAGAGAGAGAGACAGAGAGAGAGAGACAGAGAGAGAGACAGAGAGAGAGACAGAGACAGAGACAGAGACAGAGAGAGAGGAACAGTATCTCATCAACAGAATGATTCCTAGAGTGAGTACAATTCTAGAATATGTTAAACCCCCTAGGAGCGCTCTTGGTAAGAGTCAGAGCAGGGTGCTAGATGAAAGGACAGAATCAAAATGCGTGGAGTGGGCGATGACACTTACGGCAAGGACCAAGGTAGCTGACTATGAGACGGTTGTTAGTAAGGCAAGAGTGTCGCTCCATATGGCATTGTGACTTGTAGGTTTCATCATCTGATGCACAAACATACGGCCGAGGTCTTAAATCTGGACATGGAAGTGGGCACTGGCAAACAGGTTTCTCGTTTATGGCTTTGCATCCAATATTGTATGGAGCAGTACACTTGTAACCTTCACATGGATCTTGAATAGAAAAAAAGACACACATGACCAATATGGTAACACTCTTTATGCATGTAGCTAGTACTTTCAACAGTAAATACATTTCCTGCTACTTTCCTACCACACTAGATGTTTGAAATAAAGGAAGCTGCAGTACTACCTGCATTACTAATTTTAGTTTTTGTTTGAAAGACTATTACCTAGTCTTAGGCCTGCCGCACACCTCTGCGACAACATGCATTTTTCAACGCATGCAATAAAAATTGCTACTAATCGCACCTTGGTTTCACCGTGCGCGGTGGTCTGCGATACGACTTTGCATGAAACAAACATGGTGTTTATTAAACCTGTTTGATGTTTTCGCATGGATTCACATGTATTTGCTTCTTCTCGCAAAGATGTGCGGTGAGCACGCGACAACATACGACCGAAACTCTCGAAACTACAAGTGAGAGCCGACTTAGCAATCACGTGTCAATGTATTTGAAATCAAAATGGCGGTTGTTGCAAGTTTACAGATGCCATTTTGACTCTCAAGTGATCGAAATCGTTCGTTGTCGCTTGTGTTTGCCGCTCCCGGCGACAAAAACAAAAACATGGAAATTTGATTGCATGTTGTTACAAAAGTGTGCGGCAGACGTGACAAGAGCAGTATTCTTAATCGCAAAGAAAAAACTATGTAATATAAAATGAATACTAGTTCTAGTTAAAGCCTGTATGTTGCTGTCAAGATACTCATACCGCGGAATCCTGCGTATGGTGTTTACATATCTCAACTGGTGAGATATGCCAGAATTTGCGGTAGAACTGACGACTTCAAATACAGACACGAACGTTTGTCTTCTAAGTTACAACAACAAGGCTATAAATACCAACAATTCATGAAGTCACTTCGCAAATTCTATAGAATACACTCAGATGTGCTGGTAAAGTTCGGGGCAATGTTGACGGAAATACGATCTTCGGGTCATGCAATTTAGGTCTAAAATCATACTTTTGACTTCAAATCAAACTCGCGCTGCGCGTTCGTTCAATTCTGAAATCACACGTATGTTCAGAACAAATTGCACTCCACTCAGTTCAATTACCATTATTAATTACATAGTCATGATTTCACTTTCGTTTTGATACGGACTATATAATTGTTGCTCGCGCTTGATGTTACATTTTGTTTTTCAGCGCGTCTTCTGCTTTTGGCGCGTGCTTGGCACTCTGTTTTGAATTCTCCAGATGATCGGCTCTCGCGTGCTAGGAACGCCTGACTGAATTGGTCATATGGCACCATTCCAGAAAACCGCGCGCACACAAAATGGTCTCAAAATGGCCGCCATTTTAAATTTCAGTCGTTAGTTTTAAAACAGTTTTAAGTACTATCAAAACTCGTTATCTTTGAAGTTGTGCATCGGCTAAAAAGCAACTTCTTTGTTGAATGTAATTACCAGAACATGTCTGCTTAATAGTTCATTTTATCGAATTCGTTTCTTTAGCAAAACGAGAAAACAACAGCGATCGTTACTAATCTCGCAGCGCGTTCCGGGATGGCGCCTCTGGGCAGACCTGAAAGCGCGCGCTGATTGGCTTACTCCAAGCACGTGATAAATGTCCGATCACCTGGCTAGCGTTAGACGCCATCTTTCATGAAACAGTTTCAGTTCTATTTTCCTTACCTTTACTAACGCTTGTTTAGTAACTGTGTTCACTTAGTGGATGGCTCCTCCTAAAATGGTCTGCAATTGGTCTAGGATTTAATGGAGCCGAAACCAATTGTAGAATTGTACACATTTTAGGTATCCTACTGATGATCAGTTACTGATTTGCCATTTCTTTCAGCAACATTATAGTTGTCTGTACAGTTTTAATTTGCCTTGTTCATATTCATATTCACATTCACAATTACTCTTATTGTTTTGTCAGTTTGTTTTTTAATGACACTTACCGCAAATTCCGTTCTTTGCTACTTTGTTCGGTATTCCCTTGATACAGGCGTAACGTTGCAATTCGCATTCGTTCTCATATGTTTTCTTGTCCTGGCCACAAACTGGGTTTCTGCCTGGTGGACACTTATCGGGGCAAACACATTTAGGAATAAGGCCGTTCGCTTTACAACTCGAGTACGGAGGCGATGAACAAGAAACACCCTTGCAGATATCTGTGAAAAGGAGAAAACAACAATAGTAAACATTTAAGTTAAAACAACAAGAACAAAGTGATCTCTTTTGATAGGTAACCACTTATTGTACACCGACAGTTAATCATTATTCCGAGATAAACAAGATGTTTTGATCAGTTCATTATTACATTCAAACAAACTTGTACTACGAGAAGAACAAAAGCTCGTTTAATACAAAACTTTTAATTTTTAGTCATCGAAAAAAGGTCAAAAAGGTCAACTGCAATAAAATGAAGAGTGCTTGATTCTAAACTATTCTGACCAGGGTTAACCTGAATACTTTTCATTCTTTGGTCATTATCAAGTTTTGATTAACAAGGTTCGAAAAATCTACTCAGTGTAACAGGGTACAGCAAATAAGCGGATAACAAGTTGTAGAACGCGGTAGCACTAAAAAAGTGATCATGCGCCAATCTACACAGTGTAAACTGGGTAGAACGAACAAATTGCCCGTATTTACCAAGAAAGACAAATAATTCGTTTAAGTAAATACGAAAATCTGCGTCGCAAAATTAAAGGTTTCGTCCTGTTTAGTTCGTCTGTCCATAGTGCGTCGTTTAGACACGCTGAACAGACGGATTACTCGTCTAAGACGATTTGTTCGACTGGGTAAATCCGATAACCACTAAACAGGCGAATTAAACGGGAGCTTTGTAACCAAGCGAACAAACTTTGTAACCACTTGAATGTGTTGTCGACAACGAGGCCAGGAAAAAAAGTCTATTTGATGCGTCTCGTATCTAGCCAGATACATTTAAATTGTACTATTTGATGTCTCTCGTAATTACCCAAGCCAGTGAAATACTCGTCTCAAATGAATTATTCGTCTTTCTAGTTAAATACGACCATTCTTTTACCGGATAATATGTTATAGAGTGCGGATAGCGCAAAATTGTAGTCGTGCGCCATGTTATACGATCTCATTTTTTCAGCGCAACATTGCCTACTTAGTGAATCGCTGAGACTTTGAAAATTATAAACTGTGTAAAACTTTCCGCTTACCTGGAGGTTGGAGTCTTATTTTTGCAGCTGCAAACAGAAACCAGAAAGGAAGCCAAAATTAAAAGATGTTACATGATTCAATTTCGCAACTAGAATTTATTCCGTAGTAAGACAATAATCTGAAAATGGAAAACGTGGATTAAAGGAAGTGGAATGTTTAATGTCTTAACTAATTTTAAACATTAACTAAAAGGAATTGCAATACTCAAAGGATGCAATACGGTTTCTTAGAAATGGAACGCATGTGAAGTGTGCAAAGAAAAGCCTACAATCGATCACCATTTTTGAAATAATTTCATACAATATAAAGGACATAAAACATATTCTCATTCAATCACTGAAATAGCGGCAGGAAATAGTTGCAGTCACTCTCCTAAACTTGACATTATCAGCAGTAAACAGGAACTTTGTCCGTTTTAAATACCTTCACAGAGTTGAGCCTTGATAGTTTCAACTTCTTCAATTATTGCCTCAAAGCTATCTGCTAGGAATACAAATTCCGGTGATGAGGCCACAGCAACTAACTCTTGATAGTTGACTGACTTTCCAATTCCCATACTATAGACAGTCACTCCTGCATCCTTCAAGCCTTGCGAAGCCTGTTCAAGTGGTTCATAAGGTCCTTTATTTGTTGTTTGCTCACCATCAGTAATCACGAACGCCACCTAACAATTGGAAATAAAAGCTGATTAAGTGGAAGGATATAAAAAAGCAAAAAATTGCAGTCAGTCTGAACTAGAACATGTCTTATCTACAAAGAAAAGAACAATATAAAAATTACATTTGCACGAACTGCTGTAATTACTTTGGCGTTCTCGAGGCGGGCAACTGGAAGTCGTAAATATTGCTCCTATAATAGTTCTACTCTACCACTTACATTATACTGTAAAATAGTTTTATTAACGGTTTCATATCGTGTTTGCTATTGTATAAAACGAACTGAAATCTATTTATATAACCAATTTTATAACTGTAAAATAGTCTTATTGTTCGCAGTTTTATCTATTGTTTGTTCATGTACTGTTACAAAGAACTGTTGAGGTACGTGTAAAATAATTTACAGCTTTTTAAAACCAGAGATTGTAAAAAAAAAGATCACAGGTCTAAAAATGCCATAAAAAGCATTTGTTCTTCATATATTTACATTTAACTCTATCGTTATTTATCGTATCTGTTACGTATAATTTGTGTATGATACCGTCAGATTACGCAAACAAAATCTGCGTATTTTCAAAACAAAAACAGGAGAGCACAACAAACCTTTAAGACATTTTTTTTGGAAACGTGCTTTTCTGTGTATAGAAATTAAAGGAAGAATAGAGTAAAAAACACACATTGCATTTTAAACAATACAGATTTCCTCTAATCTCACTCAAATATCTTAACTTTGCTACTGGAAATAACTAATATTTCAGAAACGAACGTTTTCTTATGGGCAGAAGCGGCCATTTCCAGTGTTACGTACACTGATTAAAACCAGAAATTTGTTGAACATCAAATGACACATACCCGTGGTACTTTTGGCCTCATCCCTGCAGCTACCGTGAACACTTCTTGCTCCGACTTTCTCAGTGCCTTATCAATAAAGGTGAACCCTCGTTGATGCGGTAGTCTGCTGATCACTTTCTCGACTTCCCTTGTATTTAGTTGACTTCCTTTCAGATCATTGAACCGCAAGGAAACTTCTGGCTTTGTGCTATATGCGACAATTGCAATATGCGCCCCATCAGGTCCAACTTGAAACGCCTTCGTCATTGCTTTCAAGAAGTTCTTCATTCTTACCCAGTTGCTACGACTTATGCTGCCCGAAGAGTCCACAATAAAGGCAATATCAACGACGGCGTTGCATTCTGTTTCTGTAAATATTGAAAACAGGACATCCCTTATCAGTGGAAACTCCTCAGCTAGTAAATAAATATACTTGACACGGTCTTAAGTTCTTACTGGGAAAAAGAAGACAGGGAACTCGGAAAGACGCCTTCATCAGTAATTTTCGCCAATAACATACCAAAAAATCCAAATTCCAATATTTTTAGCAGTTTCCTAAAAGCGTTGTGAGCAGTCTGCACTGTGTTCCCAATTGTCTTTTCATTGGTATGACCATCTTTTTTTTGTCTCTTCTTATGACAAAACTTTCATCAAATAAAATGGTCAAAAACCATTCTGTCACAAATTGAAGCCGACTTTTTGTTACACAAAATTAGCATAAGATATCATCCATGTTCTTAAATACTTACGACATTCGCCAAGATAATCAGTAGTTATGGGTTCTTTAGTCTCGCAAGCCTCCTTCATCATATGGCACATGCTTGCATATGTCTTATTATTCTTTGCACATATGGAGTTTCCATCTGCTACACAATTATCCGGACACAAACATACTGCCGCATCGAGCTCTGTCTTACTACGGACATTTTTACATCCCCGACTGTAAGGAGCATCGCATAGTTCGCGGTTTTTGCTGCAAGGATCTGCAGGGGAAGAAAGAAGAAAAGAACAATTGTAAAATTATCTCCAAAACAGATATGCTACAATCCTCCATTTCCTTATTATTGTAAACAATTGAACTAAGGACTGGTGAAAGTTTCTTCATGTTTGTCGTGTCATTCTCCTCAACAATCAGCGACTCTCATCATCCTTTGACCGTGCACATAGATTTGATCACCTTGTGATGGGTCCCGTATCGTAACAGTTCTAAGCGTTCAATAAAGTAAAAACGAGATAATGTAAGACAAGGCAAGAAGAAATAGGATTTGATGGGATAAAGTAACGGAGATCCACTTACCACAAGCTCCCTTGTGAACGAGAGAAATTTTGGATCCCGTTTTGCAGGAATAAAGCCTCATTTCGCACTCGTTGTCGTACGTGTAAGCTTCTGAGCTACATACAGGATCGAACACAGAAGGGCAAGTGAAGTTACAGATACAGCTCGGTGTCTGACCAACTACTTGGCACGATGAGTGTGGACGGATGCCCTCACAGTCATAGCCTTCACATGGATCTAGTAAAAGAAATGAGAAATGATGCTTTCTCAATTTTGTTTGTGAAGTTAGGGACAACGAAACTTGTTCAGTATTCTACCCTAATAGCATCAAATTCTTCACCCTTGTTAACGAAAAACAAACAGATCATAACATCAAAACGAGTTAAAGTGATATGGTATTTTATTTAGTTAATCATTTAACTATTTGTTTTTCACAACAGGTAAAAGGAGACACTTGAGAACTGGTTTACTGGTACTTGAAAAGCGCTCTACAAATACAACAAAACATACTAAAGTCTGTACAGTATGTTTCTCATTTGAACCGTTCCTTTTTAAAAGTTACATTGTAAGAACATTATTAATAGGTTTTAGATATTTTTGTAAACCGCTCTTGATTAATATTTAAGCTTTATAAATTAATTATATTTACTACTACTACTATTACTACTATATTACTATTACTACTGCAACTACTACTACTACTATTACTACTACTACTACTACTACTGCTACTACTATTACTATATATACTACCACTACTATTACTACTATTACTACTGCTATTGCTACTACTACTACTACTACTACTACTACTACTACTACTACTACTACTGCTGCTGCTGCTACTACTATTACTACTACTACTGCTGCTACTACTACCACCACTACTGCTACTATTAATAAAACTTCTACTACTACTACTGCCATTAGTACTACTGGTATTACTATTACTTAATACCCGTATAAACTAGGCGATAGTTGCGTTATATAGGTATTTTAGAAAAAGAAAGAAAAACAAAAATCCTTACCTATAACTTTTCTCTTCTTGGCAGCTGTTTAGGAGAAAATGAAATGATAAATGAAATAATAACTAACTAATTAATAATTAGCAATTTTAAAGTTGGCTGCATCAATATGCATAAATAAGAACTAAATAATCTGT
Organism: Bergia sp. 'catenularis'; assembly: GCA_025434825.1. Taxonomy (NCBI): domain Eukaryota; kingdom Metazoa; phylum Cnidaria; class Anthozoa; order Zoantharia; family Parazoanthidae; genus Bergia; species Bergia sp. 'catenularis'. The sequence goes on along the minus strand of JANRMR010038889.1, from coordinate 6,320 downwards.
GTAGGGAAATTTGTATAGTTCCTTTTTATATTTAAATGAAAATTTCTAATCAAAATGCTTCATCAGATCTTAATTGAAAAAAAGGTAAAAAATTAGTTGCAGTTTACAAGCTATAAGAAATTTATGTTAACCACCCGGGGTTAGCCATGAGACTTGTGACAAACTATTGTGTCTTTTTTTATGGGATTAGTTCA
>JANRMR010038667.1:0-14713 GCA_025434825.1 Bergia sp. 'catenularis' | reverse complement strand
TACATATTCCTCAAAATACGGCTTATTTCCGCGTGAGTTTTACCTTCATTGTAAAACAATTCTTTCACAACACTGCTTATGTTGTCAACCGCTTCCATCTTTGAATTTTTGCGGGGTGACCAGCCGCGGAGAGCCTGGAGAGACTGAGAAGGGTGTAATATTAAAGTTCAGCCTTTACCCCAGGCCTTTTGGAGAATATGTTTCGTTAATCGACAAAAGTTGATATGGTATGCTTTTCGCCTTTGGGTTAGGTTGGAAGCTGACGTTTCGAGAGTTAGCCCTTCGTCAGAGCAGACTGGAGCATAGCGTGTTTTACTGGTTCACAGTTGCGGATTCTTTGAAGTTTACCGCCACTTCATCCCGTTTTAGCAAGAATTTAAAAATTGAAATACTCAAGCTTAATACATGACGTTATTCAAAAGTTCTATAATTTGACTTTAATGTCATAATATTGAAATATTGCTATTAACAACTCGTAGCCACAGGATGTCGCTGACACTATAAAGACATATGAATGCACAGGTGATAAATAAATAGGTCTCGAATTGGCAAACAGACTGCCTGCTCGTGAATTATATAAATTGAACTATCTGATAAAACAAGACAATCAGACTTTTTCCAGATCTCAGATTAAATAAAATTTCGTCACCGTCTTCTGTCAGTCAGATAACTCAAAAATCGACTCTTCGTATGGCACAAAGAGCCCGTTTTCCTAGCATAAATCAACTGCTTCTTTGTCTTCCGAGTCGCTTCCATAAATCGCTTCAGCTGCAGACACTCCCGTCTCTTCCTCCGTCAACAGGCATTTTATAAAATACCAATATGTGTTATTTAAAGTTAAAATTCCAAACTATATTAATATAAATGTTCACTTCTAACGTTTCAAAAGCTACCTTTAACTTTGCAAATAAAGGTAGCAATCCTATCAAAAGCACAGTCAAAAGGGTTTTTTTGTCAAACTACAACCAGTCCCTTATTTGGCCATGGGAAATCCCAAATAATTGTGATGGTTTTACCTTTTTAAATAGAAATGTGGCTTTAACTACTGAAACTTACTTACTCTCTTGAGGGACCAGAAAGTATCGGTCGGCCAATGTCGAATTAGTAGTGTGGATTGATTTGGAGGACATGTACACGCTTTTTTAAGATCCAGATATTGTGGCTGAGGCTGAATAATCTTGGTTTTTTGGGCTTTTCAGCCTCAAACTGTTCTTAAGTTGTTCTTGTTTTTATAACATGTATAATTTACAATGTTGCCAATTCAAATCACGCAAGATTTGGAGTTGCTTATTTTTAGCAAATTTCACATAATGAAACATTTGTGTATGAAAATACGTGTTACAAAAACGTTAAAACTTTGGCGTTTTATTACTGATTCGGAGAAAGTAACGAATTGTAATACTTCGTCTTGAAACATTATCAGTGACATCGAGTCTTTCCAGCCTCAGAATTTTTCTTTAGTTGCTCGTAAATTGTGGCGATTTAAGCCTCTTTGTTTTTATAAAGGTTGGTTTTATTCGCGGAGGCCTGAACCGACATGCGCACGCCAGTATTGTGTTCAATTTCGAATTTGTGCAACTTTCCTATAAGTGCTTCAAGTCTCAGACCATGAAATCGTCAGTAACAATGAATGTAAATAGCTACAATGTATTACCGTTTTGATTTTCCATTTTCCAATTGTTGTTTGCTCCACCGATTTTGACCAGCCTTAGTTGGCCGGTAGCAAAGCTCGGGATATATAGTTGAAGGGTCAAATTCCTTTTTTTTCATAGTAATTTCTAATAATACCTAAGTTTTAGGGGCGTTCAACAGCTAATTTTCTCCTTCTATGCATGGAATCAACCTTCCTCTAATAATGACAAAAATTAATTTCCACGCCTATTCGGGGGAGGGGAGAGAGGAGGGGGTGCAGCTTCAACTGACTTAGTGCATTATACCAGTTCGCGATAGCGCAAGGTGGTTGGTCTAGATTACCAGATTGGATTATGCACTCTTTTCAGAATTAAGAAGTTGGGTTGGCATTGATAATAAATCATGCTCGAGCTCGGATTCGTTTGATGTTCGCTGGGGGAGCTACAACTATCCATTGATACTCGGTGAACCGGAAGTTGAATAAACAGTGATAGTGTTATTACTGACACTTATTTATGGAAGTACTAACTATGCACGCGAGTTAGCACCCTTCGCACTTCCTGCTTCGCCGTAAGCATTTTGAAAATGTGAAATGGTATGCGCACCAAATCAGGGGCGTGCCTCCTTCTTCCGCGAATCTGACATAAAAAGGCGAATACTAATACATAATGCTGAACACATAAAGACAATACTAATGATTTATTTCACAAATTCCTTTTAAATTTAGCCCATCCATTCACACCCATTTCACGTTCAATAGATATATATTGTGTTTGTTGTCCTGGTCGTTACTCTATTCTATTAAAAGTAGAATGTTTCTAGAAGTTCTTAACCAGTATGCATGGATGTTCAGAATTTTTAGCAAATCTTTCACCTTGAAAGCTGCTTTATCCATACTCCTGGTCTAGTACCGGTATTTTGCCATTTATGCCTCATACAAATCCAGTAACAAAATAGCAAGTGTGACTGAGAGGGATCAAGCTTAATAATACTCGTAACTAATATTCCTTTCACTTTAATTATATCAGTCAGCCAAAGGAGCGGTATAGCATTTCTTTGACATTTGTCAACGCTAATTTTATTTTGTATTTCTAAAAGTCAGGTAAAAATCTTTCCTTAAGTTATCAAATTAACTAATTGATGAAAAAATTCAATGCAGTGAGCTTTTTTGAAATAACCTCTTTAACTGAAACAAGGTTACAACTTTCTTGTGACCGATGCGAACTTTCAGTAAAATAGTGGTGAAAGAAAAGCATTCGTTAATACCACTGGTTTTCACTGTCTCGTTGGCGATAATCGCGTACATAAGCAAGATTTTTTTAAAAATTAGTTCGGTTACTACTCATTGATATCACACGTTGTTTACTCGTTTCAGTATTTTTTAATCGTCACGATTTTTCCTTCGTGTTGGTTGTCGCCCTCTTAACGTTATATAAAAACCATCAGCGTCGATACCAATTATCACGCACAATTTAATTCAACTCTTTTTGACCAGAAAAAATATTCCATTCGTCGTTCTTAGTTTCGTTTAGCACGGAATTTAAAAAGCATGTGGTTCAAAATAAGTGTTGATGCATGTTCCTCCTTATTTGCTGGTCTTACCAGGTCACACGATGACGATGTGGCCATGATATCGTACCGCAAGACTAATATTTGCTCTTGTTCAACACAAATATCATATCAAAAATTGCATTACTATAGCTGTCAGATATCAAATCTCCCAACATAGTACTTATTTTAATTGATTTTACATTTTCGAGAGTTTAAGAATGTCCAAAGTACTTCACTCCTTGGGAAAAATGCGAAGTGTCACGTTCTGTTCGATTTTGCTTTTTTGTCTACTTCACGCAGAACCCGAGGAATTGTTTTGCAGCTATTCACGTTTGATATTTTTAGAGCTGCTGCTTATAGATTTTTGGATTCCATTTTAGCTCATTTTGGTTGTGCTGAAACAATAGATGCCATTCGTGTTAATGACACCGAATATAAAGTTACCCACAAGCCATCTGGTTGACGCAGTTGAAGTCCGGTTGGGGGTTAAATCGCACGGTATAAAAACACCTCTTGTACCTTGTTCCGGTTTATAAATTGTAAGCGAGTACATCAGATGGACGTTTTTCAGACGGGGAGAATCAGAACCCAACGGTTAGTACTATATTCAATGACGTTTGTATTATGTTTTACCCTGGCTGCAGTGGAGCTGCTACTTTGATTTAGGACAGCGCTAGCTGTATGTTTGGCAGAGAATAGTCCCCAAAACATCGAGGATTTGGGAAAGTTGTATTCTCGGGACCTTTCTTATTCCGCTTTCTTAATAAGATAGAGTTTTAATTAGCTTTGTAGAGGCCGGCGAAGGTTTTGTTGTGAAAATTTATTGCATACGGCGCTCTTGCGACGTGCCAGCTTATTCTCTGTTGTAATACGCTTTCAACCAACCACCCACGGAGTTATTCACCGTTGTTTTATTCAGCAATTGTTAATTAATAATCATAGCAAGTAGGTTTAGTCACTTCTCTTCTACTTGTTGTGAAGTAAAAAACACAGTTTAACTTTTAAGGGTTTTTTTTTTATCCCTGTTATGTATTTGGAACCTTGATGTTGACAAAGGTCTTGAGGTTTTACCATAGCTGCTTAGTAAAACGAAATCTTAAACTGTTCGTTAGTTCAAAGAAAACTCTTTGCCCCACACGAAGGTAATGCCCAATGGTGTAAATATTCTTAGCTCTGAACAAAGACAATCATGTCTGTATTCAATTTACAAAATTTAAATGACTGGTAATCATTAGAAATTTAGAAGGTAATTTATATATCAGTACTGTCACAGTTCTTAGTCCAGTATATTTTCTTGTTTTTAATTTTGTAAAACAGAACTTCACTTGTGGCTGTCAATGTAACGAAACTTAAACAATGTGTAAATTTAATTTAATTGCCAAAATATGTCCAAGGTAGTGTTAACCTCATTAATCAAATCTATGACAAACCGTAAAATGCAAAGAGAAACCAAGTGACAGTATTTATACTGTACAGTCAGGTAGTCTATTTTGGTGTTTGCTTACTTGTTGTTGCTATTAATAGTTTAAGAATTAAACCGAAAAGGCACTTCTTAAACTTGGGCTGATATTTCAGGCTTCGTAATAATGGTACCTATTACACGCTCAGCGTTCCACATAACAATCTGAAGCATAAAAGAAGTGCTAATAGATCTTTTATTCAAACATAAACAATCATTACGCTATATTCCCACATATAATAAACATGGTCACACCGGGGATCGCAGAATGATGGATGTGTCTGACGGTGAGAGTGACTGCTTGTCACCTGGTATATACTGAGCTATTCAGAGATCTGCATTCATCTTGTTATCTCCTCCTTTCCAATCATGATGTGCCAGGCGGCCTTTGTGAATGACTTCATTCTATTCAATACAATATTTTCAGATATACAAATTACTATGATACAGATTTTACGAAACTTCTCATTAGAATTAAGAAATCCGCCAACATCCATACGTACGCGAATGCTAAAGCATATTCTGTCTGCGTTTTTTGTCCAGCTTGTCCACCTTACCACGCGCGTGAGTACTTAAGTGTCCGAATGTGTCATCATCATTTAAGATATACTGTGAAATATAACGCTAGGACTTAATGTAACTGTCAACACTGGTGCAGCATCATATTTTGTCAGTTTTGAGAAATAAGTTCCCAGGCCAAAATGCAAAAAATATATCTATTCGGGATATCTAACACCCCAGCTCTTTCAAGACACTAACCGACATATATTTGGTAAAGGATCAGCTGGCGATAATATTAGATGGCTATTTCAAGAATGAGAATATTGCTAACTATCTAGTATTAGGGCGAATGCACTGTTTCAGGAATACTGGAAACATTAAGCGAAAGAATTTATACCAAAACAAGTAATCTAGCCAGTAAAGATTAAAGTGCTTTATTTTAGTTCGCTTCTCAACTTTTTTCCCAGAGGAAAACAGAAGCTTTTTGTCTGACTCTTGCCGTAAATCCGACTATTCTCTTCATTTCAAATCTTGCATTAGCAGTTAGTATTTTCCCCATACCTTCAGTCTGTTCTGGACAAGTAATATTCAGTTAGCGCTCAGCGAAATGGCTCCCCACCGGTATTTATTCTGGAACCAATGGCTTTGCGGGAGCGTCATGCTATGTTAAGAGAAGACGATCCAAAGCAATAAAACAATCATTAGATACCAGGGAAGCTAAAGCAACTCACTAATGTCTTAGGTGACAGTAAGTTGACTTTTCTCAGTTGAGCTCAACGTGACGGGAAATTTGATGTGCTGTAAGGACTCGATTTCTTCAGTTCTGAAAAAAATACTTGTCTTGTTTAGTTTTTGGACGTGTCTAGATTACATGTCAACTAAGTGAAAAGAGACACGTTGTTCCATCAACTTCCTCGGACAGAACACTTACTTAACTTAGTTTCAGGCTTCTGTTTAGTTAATTATCACAATGCAGGTTCTCAAGAATGAAGGCATGGGAAGGTCCTTGCACAGCAGTCAACTGCAAGTTAGCTCAGAAATCATACATACGTGAGTGAATAGTTACAGAATACAAGCTGGTAAAATCCGAAGCAAAGCACCCCTCCAAGACATGCATCGAGACACGTATCGTGTTCGTAGTCAAGTTTTGACTTGAACAGTGAGGGTTAACGAATCCAGTTCTCTTGCATGTCTTTTTTAAGTGTGCATGCATTATTACATTTGTTTCTTTGTTTGTTCTAAACGTGTTAAGGCCTTTATTTGTCAGACCAACTACTTCTGAGTACCCGTCGGACAAGAATCGCAAGATGAATTCTGAAATGTCTTTTTGTAAGTTTCTTTATGGCTGAACTCCGAACTATCTGTTCGTTAAAGATTGTTTAAAATGTCCTAATTAATGCAAAGAGGTTACTCATCTCGACCCCTCATGAAGGTTTTGACAAATCAAAATCTTTAATTAAAAATCTGAGCTATGTATACTCCGTATGAAAAGAATACTTTTGTGTTATAAAAACAATTGTTCACGTTAGTTTACTTGACATATATTCGGGCCACCAGTTGTGTTTGTGCTGCAAACTAATTCAAAATCAGTCGTTTGCCCCACTGGATCTGTGCTTGACACTGAAAATCTTGGACATGTGAGAGAAAATTCTAATATGTAAAAATGCGTCATAAAAATGTTTGGTACAGTGCACTTACCAATATAAAGCGCCACTGAGTGTTTCAGAGAAGGGATATGATGTTTTGATAATTTCTTTTTTGTAGCCTTCTTTTTCCGCTAAAAAAAAGAAGCGAGCGAACAGCCTTTAGTCACTTACCGTTCAAGGTCCGTGATATAAATGATTATGCACGCCAGTATAATGAAACTATTTTTTGCGTAATTCGTATATTGTAACCAATGTATTTTATTCCGAACTAGATTTCATTATTTTCTTTCTGCTTCCTGTAATATCAAATCCGGTGGTCCAGTAGCCGCTTTTTATAACTGTGCTTTTAATTGACTTCGAACATATTACTATTTACAGGCCCTATGTGTTGTTTGCGTTAAAAACTTTAACCTCTTTTGCAAGGCTCTTTATATACGTAATGATTTGACGATACTCTGTCATTTGCCTCATTTCTTACAATCAGATAATGGAAGTATTATCTTATAATACAAGTTTTAATTCAAGCAACCACATCATTTGACCAACGCGGAAAAAACAATTATCGGTTCTCTTTTCAAAGTTTTATCAGTATACATGTAGTTGTGTCGTTTATCGGCTGGAAACTTGCCAAAGTAACCTTTCTCGAAATTTACGTCATATAAGCACTGAATCGGAACAAGACTACGTAGTTTGGGAAAATTCATCATTTTGTTTCTGAACGCCTGTTTACTTTACTGTGAACTGCAAAAGTATGCGTTAAGTTATAACTCATTAAGCGTTTTATGTCAGTGAGTTTCTTTTTGACCTAATATATGATATTGTTCCATCAATAATTTGCCTTTTAAGCCTCTGGGCTTGTACCCTTGTATATATGTTTGGTTTCTGTTTTCCTGTTGATAACTGATATTTATATGACGCGGTTGAAAAGTCATTTTAAACCTCCTACAAAGATTATTTTCAGGAACTGTAATTATTAACTCGTATATATAACACCCAAAAATTGTCGTTTAAGGAGGATGATGTATAAAACAGGACTGAACTTGGTCACTTGGTTGTGACTCTTTAACAGGAGTTGTGCCGTCCGGACACTTACTGGGTTGTTTATTGGGAACCATCCAATATTTTGGAAATTTCTACTTATAACGTCTGATAATTAGAGAGAGAAGGGTGAAATATTTTTTAGTAATTCTGCCATTACAACTATTTCGGATGGCACTTTCGACGGTAATTGTATATCAACATCGCGCTGTTTCTTTTCTTCAAGTTGAAGGAGTCTGTCAAGGGTATGATCACGAAACTTTGTACTTAATTGTAAGAAATTAATTACGCTCCAAGAGAGTTTTCAAAACCGAGTTACACTGATTAGTTTTCAGTCAAATGAGCATACTGATTAAAATGTGTGCTATGTTTTCTAACCTAATGTCTTTTGCAGGTTTTGAACGCGTGATCTCCCCTGTTGGCCCTGCACGCAATTTTTCCATTCAAGGTAAGAAACCAGGCTTTGTAGAGAGCTCTTAACTTTCTGTTTATCCCGTTATCACTAATCATAAGCCACGCGAAAGCCTAAGACATAGTGCGATCGGTACTTCTTCCAAATCAAAATTCACGTTTTTTGTCGAAGTTCAATTTGGTAAGTTCAAAATTATGTGGAATGATTTTTGTTAGCTGCCTATCAATAACTTCTCTATAGCATCGCATTAGTGACAAGGCATTGAGGTCGAACGATTGAGTGAAAATATTGCAAGCGTTTCCCACCTTCTTGGTTGTTTAACTGGCTGAACGGCATTTCAGCTGGCAGTAGCCAAGGGGTTTCAACAGTGGCTGTTTTCAAATACAAAACAACTTGTTTGTTTTTTTGTTTTTTCTTTATAAATAATAACGAACTGGTTTATTGGTGCATGTGCTTGTGCTTCAGCACGAGGTGACTAAAACCGAGGCACATCCAACGTGACCGTATCATCCTGGTCAGGAAGTTTTGGACTTTTGTAATTTCTTCTGGAATACTTGGGATGAACTTGCGATCGGCCGTGGGAGTGAGATTCAGGAAATGAGATAAACATACTTCAGATCTGGATAGCTTTTCAATTTTAAAACCTCTTACGCACGAGAGGATTAAACACAAATCGTCGCTGTGTATTTATTTATTCTCAGCACAAAAGTAATCACTGTTCGGTTTGCAACAGGAACTGTTTAGCATTGGATGTACATCCACGCTACATATATATTTAATCATATAATCTTGGAAATTCAAAAATTTCATTTGCACGTGAATTATCAATTGTATCTTATAATGTTTTGTAGTTAACTTATGAATAAAAACTGTTGTTGCAATGTGTTATCGGCTTACGGTACATGTCGCAACAAGAGCAGTGTCCTTTATTGATGCATTTGAAAGCTTTAAACCGCGAATGTTTATCTTTTTCAAACATCAATTAGCTTCGTAAGTGTTCTTTCACTTGGACTCATATTACCAAAAACGATAATCAAGTTTTCACCTTTTTATAGTTTATCTTTTTGAAGGGGTTATATAATTCATTTTTAATAGTCTATGTAATTATTGGATAACTTCCGCTGGTTGTGTATAAATAGACCTCCTACTGCGCTGTTATACGCTCTCTGAACATAGATTGGGGCTCATGAAAATTTTATAGTACGTTCGTGGCACATGTTCCATAAGCAGGATCATACTTGGTAAAGGTCAGTGATTTTAACGAAAACGCAGTAGCTCATTGAGTCTGGGCCAGGAATGTTAACAGTAGTACAGTCAGTTTGATGGCGCATGGCCGGAGTTAGCGCGGCAGTTGCGGTGAAGTAGTTTCGCTTTTGTCTCTACCGCTTCTTAAAGAGGGGTCAAGGATGCCTTTCATTTTCTTGCTGCCCAGTAATCATCATTGTCTTTGCATGAATTGTTTGCAGTTCTCTTTGGGGGCAAGTTATGATCTGGTCACCCTGAGAGCAAGGCGATTGAGAATAGTGTTGACTAGTTGTACAATTAGTTTATAGCACCCTGCTGGTTCTCTCTATTGTATCTGCTGGAGGCCTTAGCGCTAGAATCGAGAGCTTATTATGAATCAAAGCAGATACTGCAACTTGATATAAGTACCCTAATTCGTCTTGCGGAATACTAATTTCGAGAAACTTGTCGCAAGTGCACGTTTTTCCTGAGAATTTAGCCTTAGAGATCTAGATAAGGTTTCTGAAGTTAACTGCGATCAAGGTAACAATTGTTATTCTATTATTTAGTTACAAAATGATGGCGAAAAAAAGTTATGATTAGTAGAAAACTGTTTTGACTCGAAAATCTAGAATATTTTAGAAACCGCCACTCCAGGCAACATGTATATAGAATAAATTACTTAGCCTACCTAAAAATATTCAGTTGAAAACTGTCCAGTGGTCCTATTTGCTTATTTTTGTTTGTTAAATACAAACGTTTCTTTTCAGCATTAGGATTAAAATGGAAACTTGAATGAAAGGCATGATTAATGACGAGTCTTTTCTGATTCTTTTCTGACAGGCTGTTCATTGCATAGTGCAACATGTTGATCATTTGTGTTGGCCGTCTTTTATTTATGGCAACCATCCCGCTGTATATCAGTGCTCTGTACGTGAGCAATCCTCATCAGGGACGAGGAATATCTTCTGTAAAAGACACCAAGCAATTTAAGATGATCGAGCAAAACCTTTTGAGGTCTTTAGGTTTGAGTTCTCGTCCAAAACCGAGACGAGGAATTAGGATTCCCCAGCACATGAGAGATTTGTATCACAGTCACACGGAACATCCTGATTGGGTGTCTACAAACTTCAGATTTGCTGGCAAGTGGACCGCAGCAAACACCATCCGTAGCTACCATCACGAGGGTAAGACCAGTCACGTATTTTAAAAGCTTCTCAGTTTATAGACTTTGATCAAGGAGTCTTAGCTTACTTTCAGTCAGTAAATGTGGATCGAGTTAACGGTCTGCTTTAAAATGTATTACATTGTACTGAAGATGTTTTGGTTATAGAGACTTTTTTATTGTATTTGCAGATCACCAAAATGAACTGACTCCGGGAAATAAAAATACGACAGTCCTCACATTCGACGTTTCAACGATGCCCATTTTTGAAAATGTAACATCTGCACAACTGCGTCTTTACCGTCAAGGCCAAGCAAAAATGGACCTTGTTTCCTTGCTACCAACGAGTGACTATCGTGTCAGCATTTACCAAGTGTTAAAACCAACAGCTGAGATGCGTCCGGTTTCTCTTCGATTACTTGATTCACGTCGAATTGATATTACTAGTAGCGCCTGGGAGACCTTTGACGTCTCACCGGCAGTTCGACATTGGATTCTTAAGCCTCAGGAAAACTATGGACTACAAGTGCATGCATACTTGGAAGACGATCAACACACAAATCATTCAGTGATGGTACTGTCAAAGAAACAAGATGAAGCGACACTAAGTGATGACAAATGGCATGAGGTGCGACCGTTGCTTGTGGCTTATAATCACGATGGGCAAGAGCACAAAAAGAGGAGACAGAAGAGAAATGCCGCTTCTTCTCCCAAAACAACAAAATCAACAAATTTTTGTCGCCGGCGCCCTCTTTATGTGAACTTTGCGGATGTCAGTTGGGACGATTGGATAGTGGCCCCTCCGGGATACGAAGCTTATTACTGCCAGGGAACTTGCCCATTTCCACTCAATCACCACTTGAACTCAACCAACCATGCTGTTGTACAAACGCTTGTCCACAGCGTTAATCCCAATGCGGTGCCTGGTGTTTGCTGTGTGCCAACGTCTTTAGTGCCAATTAGTATGTTGTATATGGACGCAAATGATAAGGTAGTGCTTAAGAACTATCCATCAATGGTTGTGGAGGGTTGCGGATGTCGTTAAAAGGGAAAATAATTATACACTGTAACACACCAAACAGTGATAGCAAGTACTCTCCCAGTGTAAATGTGAGCCTGGGAACTGCAATAAGAAGTCTGCAGTTACTCCCTCCGTCAAGTTCAGACCAGTAACTTTTTATTCCATCTCAAAAGTTTATCGAAACGATTACAAAGCAATTGTGCTACTAGAACTGGTATGGATTGCACCCGAGAGCAACTTGCCCGGAAAGTTATAAAGTTTAAACTCTTATGAATGCCACTGAGTTATTTATTTCAGTTCAAATCGAACATCAAACAGAACTAGCAAGGTGTAAAGCCATAGTAGAGCAGACCAGGTGTCAAGTATCCAGCTGCAGTTATAGCTACTGAAGCAATAAAATTATTCCACTGACAAAAAAACCCTTTAAGTTTTGTATATATATGCAACAGGATGATCAATCAGATGTGAAAGTCGGCCAAATGGAAGGTGTCGATACATCGGAATACGAAATACGACTACTAAAACATACCATAATATAAACTATAAGAATAATAGAGGAACGATTGGCAACGTTACAGGAACGTTAAAAAGAAAGGCTGTTCCGCTACGTCCGTTACGTTGCGTATGAGAAAAGAAAAAAAGTTATATACCTTTGCCTAAATTTACATATTACGGAACGTATTCCTTGAGCAAAAAGAGTTAGAAACAAACTTAAAAGCATTGCTTTTCTAGCTAAATTTGACACTTGTCCGTTAGTTCTTGTAACTAACTTGCAAATAATAACTGATAATGATAATTTAATTCAAAAAGTCAATGGCCTGAAGAAACAATCGAGAGAATTATTTTAATAACCAAGCGTAATTAGATAAAAACTGCTGAATTCCGTTTCATCGGAATTGAAAACATCTACATACTTGAACTGTAGACAGTTTTGAAACAAAATTAATGTAAATACCGAACCATAGCTTTTCTATGAAACATGTAGGTTAATGACTTGTGAGTGAGTGTCACCGTAAGTTTTAAATAGACTTTGTATTAAACACGCCGCTTCCGCTAGCCAAACAAGCGTGCTCAAAACAGAGATTTGACATACTACATGCTTAAATTTCCAATTATAAAAAAAAAGATTATGAAATACAACCTTATTAAAAATCCTACAAAAGACTATTCATTTTGTTCAAAATAGCGTCGCAGGGCATGGCTGTTTACAAGCGAAGAGCATTTTTGAAGTGATATTAAACTCCCACCTGGTGGTAAGATTTTCCTTTTAAAATAGCCGACAGTTTAATAGACAGCTTACCTACGTTATTTCCCGCTATGTAAGCTCATAACGTTTTTTCAGTCCGAAAAAATACAGATGCTAAGTCCAAACTGTAAACATAATTTTTTGTTTATAAAAAAGAACTTGTTTGTTCCAAAACAGATTCATTTTCAAAAAGGAAAATTTGATTGGGGTGGAGCCAAGGTCCTTAACAGAAGGTAAACTGTTTTATTACTGTTTTCAATTCAATCAAGGCAGTTAATAAACCGACGAGCATCCAAACAGTGATGAAATATGCCAATGCGGTCTCCTAAAGTACACTAAAAGAGGACAATGTAGGCAAGAATTGATGCGTAATTGCAAAATTGAAATGTCTGGAGCTGAATCTGCTGTGGTTGATGACCATAGAACACCACGATGATTTGATCACATTCAGGCCTTCTGAGTATAGGATAGGGAACACTACGCTAAAATTGTGTTCTGAAGTAGGATAAACGTCTTGCAGCTGTTTCAATCGACAATTGACAAACTGTAGGAAGTTTTGACCGTCCTCAGCGTGCAACAAGTTGATGCCGATAAAGATCTTCGAAAGAGCATTCTTGTTTGACACCCTATTTTCTCATTATCGCGGTCAAGCCCACACTCAGCAGTTAATTTCAAAGCTATTAGATCGTTGTCTTCAATGTCTTTGCGGCTTTTTATGCCCTGAGGCTCTGTGAGTATGCTGGAAAAAGACATGCTTTTAATGTGTACGAATTGTATTATCAATGCAATGACTAAACCTTGTCTTTTGTCTTGTCATTTGTACACTGCGCCACCTATGAACTTTGCTTGCACGTGCCAAACCGAGGTAGCAAAAGGCAGAATGGGGCTCATTAGCTCAGCAATTAATTTCCCTATTAATTAGTTTCTCGTTTGCGATAGCAAAGACTTCGTATAACAAAATCACAGGAACGTCTATGTTTGGGGAGAAGTCGACTGAATTCTTTTCACCGGATCTGAATGACGCCTCGTGTTGAATTTCTGATGCTCTGAGAAAAGTTGGCCTGATTAAGCAAGACCAGCTCTTTCGCCACAACGATAACGGTTTCTCTTTCCAAATCGGGAGTTATTATATATATATTTATATAATAACTCCCGACTTATATATATATATATATATATATCGGTACATAACAAACGACAGATGGCGAAGTTAAGAAATTTCTATCATGCAGTTTCATATTGAATTAGCACTTCTGTTCTACCCCATGCAAAGGTTGTGTTGTGCCGGCAGGCAAAGACTGATGAACTGGCGTTTAATTTTTAGTATAATTCAAGCATCCCTTACAACCTGTACAGCAGTCGTAGAAATGATATCCAGAATCATTTCCTGTGGTTTCAATTTGAAAAAGAATACCGAGTCTACACAAAAATTTGTTGGCAACCAGACACTAGCGAGAACAGCTAAAGCACACTTCCAGAACAAAAAATCCCGTTAGGAAACTCACATATTAATTTTTAAAAAAATGAAAAAGTTACATACTGACCTTTTTTTACCGAAGTATATATTCGGGAGGAAATTGATTAATGCCCGTACAGTTATTGGCTGTTCAGAATTTGAGGTTTTCGTATAAACACTATTCTTGGTTTTCACTGACGTCACAGAGAAAAAGTTAGTTAGCCTAGTCGCAACCAAGGGCGATATAATATTTCTAAGCTTGCTGAGTGGGAAAAACTACACAACTGAGCAACAATTCGGTGCATGAATGCATTTCACAAAGTAGATATGGGTCAATAAACATGCGAATACTTTAAAGAGAA
>JANRMR010038556.1:0-14713 GCA_025434825.1 Bergia sp. 'catenularis' | reverse complement strand
ACCTGACGGGGGAGGGTAGGGAAGGTAAAAATTGGTTCAAAAGGACAAAAAAACGCAACTTACGACCATAAAAAGACGAAACAAATTGAAATGTGAAATGTTGGGGACAGTTTTAAAAAGCGCCACAAAATTGTGAGTGGTTTCTGGAAACTAGGTGAACTAGTCTGGATCCAGCCCTGTACATGATCAGTTCAAAAGAAAACATCTTAATCCACAATTCAGCTGACGGACGACTCGAAATGGAGAAATGGAGATGTTGTACTCGCTTTGTGTAAAGGCAGAGATGAAAAACTCGCACATCGAGGGCTGCAACAACTTTCAGCGATCATCACAAATCTCCTAAGCCAACAAGGTATACCAGCCCATGTAGAGTATTGTGTAAAGTAGCTGTAATGTTACAAGTTAACAATATTCTCCTCCTGCCTACATGACTCCCGGTCTCTTAAAACAAGAACTTCAGTCTGCATGGGTTTCCAGTCTCTAAAACAAGAATCTCCTAAAGCTGACGAGAAGTACCACCCGTTGAGAAGAGAAGAATTACCTGCAACATCACAAATTGACGATACAATCCTTCTGTCTTCGTGATACCCAATATCAAAAACAAAAACCTCCTAACCTAACAAGATGTGTCTGAAGTATTGTGTAGATTACCTGCAACGTTACACGATGACGATACACGCCTGTCTTCATGATACCCAATATCAAAAACAGAAACCTCCTAAACTAACAAGATGTGTCTGACGTATTGTGTAGATTACCTGTAATGTTACAAGCTGACGATACACTCCGTCTGTTTTCATCAGCTCAGAGTGAGTTCCCATCTCCACAACAGCACCGTCTTGTATTGCAGCAATGACGTTAGCATTCCTGACAGTTGACAGCCGATGGGCTATGACTATAGTTGTGCGTCCTTCTCGTGCCTTATAAGAAAATTAAATCGATAAAGAATTAAACACGTGACAACACCCAGTGTAAATAATGTTTTGATTATCGTTGACACAAAAAATATCTAGTGATGTGAAAACAATAATATTCAAAGTAAACCACCTACAATCAGTTTATAGGAACTGCTGCATTCCAACTAACGGTGTCCCTTGGTGATATCACCAAAGTTAAAGAGAAAAGAAAAGAATAAAATTAGATACCAATAATGAACTAGTTGTACAAACTGGTCTGGGAATTTTAGATATGGGTACGGAGGAACCATAGTTCTAAGGGACTTATTATTTAAAATTAGGTTTTGTAGATCATATCAAGCTAGACAAACATGGGTTGTAGAATGATTCCAGCATCACCAAGGGACGCCGTTAGTCCTGGTACCCGCCCTCTCCCCTCCCCCGAAAGGATGTTGTTTTCTCTACAACCACCTTATCTACTGCCCCCTATACACCTGATTTACTCTCTCTTTCCCTTGAAATATGGTTGTTTTCCTGTACCAACCACACCTAATGCCTCCTGTACAATGAAGAAGGTTGTTTCACCGTACCAACCTTATATAGTGCCACCTGTACAACTGACTCACTCTCTCCTTACAATGAAGGTTTTTCCCTGTACCAACCTCACCTAGTGCCTCCTGTACAACTGACTCACTCTCTCCTTACAATGAAGGTTGTTTCACCGTACCAACCTCACCTAGTGCCGCCTGAACAAATGACTCACTCTCTCCTTACAATGAAGGTTGTTTCCCTGTGCCAACCTTATATAGTGCCGCCTGTACAACCGACTCACTCTCTCCTACAATGAAGGTTGTTTCCCTGTACCAACCTCACCTAGTGTCTCCTGTACAACTGACTCACTCTCTCCTTACAATGAAGGTTGTTTCCCTGTACCAACCTCACCTAGTGCCTCCTGTACAACTGACTCACTCTCTTTACAATGAAAGGTTGTTTCACCGTACCCACCTTATCTAGTGCCGCCTGTACAACTGATTCGCTCTCCGTATCCAGAGCCGACGTAGCTTCATCCAGGAGTAGAATCTTGGGGTCTCGTACCAGGGCGCGAGCGATCGCAATGCGCTGCTTCTGTCCTCCACTCAACTGTGCTCCTCTCTCCCCAACAAGAGTGTCGTAGCCCTAAGTGTTCGAGAGAACAAGTAAATACTGTTAATGGTAATAGTAAACAAATCCACTGAGCTCTTTAGAATAATACATGAATGCTAAAAAAAAGCTAAATCCCGATCTACGTCGTTCATAGGTCCGACGCTTATCTCCAGTTTCTTGTCGTGTCCTTACCGACTAAAATCTGGAGATTCTGCTACAGAGAATGACGAGACAAGTGTCTTGCTTCAAGCTACTGCTTTATTCAAAAAACTGATTTACAACTAAAACTACTTACAGTGATATTCAGATATTCAAATCACGTGACTACTATATATGGTTGATACTCGATACACTACATTTGACTCCCCCTGGACAGGACACTAATCCATCATACCTTAGCCCCCAGCAAAAGCTGGTACTCATTCATACAGCAGAGTCGACCGGAACAAGTCGAGTAAAGTGCCTTGCTCAAAGATACAACACTATGTTTGAACTCATGACCTTGTTGTTCCGAGTCAGAAACGCTAACCACTCGACCACTGCACCACCGAAAAGATACACGACTGATTGGTTAATAATTATGGACATGGCTGTCCGACCACTTTGATAATTGAGACTCTTCGTTCGTCTAGTAATTTTCGTTGATACGAGCACCCCCTTCTTCTCAAGGTCACAAAAGGACTGACCAACTCTCAGGGACTAATGACATTCGTTCGTTACTGAGGCATATACCCTCAACTTTTCAAAATGTGACGGCAAAGGGAGTGATTAACTTTCCGGGGCTAGCACGATTCCTTGTTGTCTATTATTTCATTTACATATAAACCATAATTTTCAAGTTTTGGCCACAAAAGAGCTGGCCAACTGTCCTAGATTAGTAGGATTCCTTGATGGGCTAATTTATTATTTTATTTAAAGATACCCCTTCTTTTTCAGATCTTTTGGAAGCCTACTTACTATTTCGACAAGGAAAATTTACAGCGGAGTATCACACATTGAGTGTCTTCCCTGGGATTTTAGACAAGTAAATTTCACAAAGTAGGTTGTTCTTGAACGAAACTATAAATTCACACCAAAGAATCACTGTTGATTAAATCTAAAGTTTCGCTCTTAAAGTCTAAAGAACTAAAACTTTTGGTTTGGTTGAAAAGGATATTTCAGATGAAAACAGAATTTCTGTTGTCTGAGGAATTTTTACCTGAGGAAGACTTGATATAAACTCATGAGCGTTCGCCATCCCAGCTGCTTTCTCAATGTCCTCTTGGGATACGCTATCCTCCCCGTAACGAATGTTCTCGGATAGTGTTGTTGCAAACAAGACCGGTTCTTGACTTACAACTCCGATATGATGTCTCAGCCAGGCCAGGTTCAAGGAACGGATGTCTTTTCCATCGAGTGAAACCTGCGTTTAAAAACACGATGTTTTATAGACAAAACGGGATGTAGTTTTATTCCCATTTAACATAAGTTCTGGACAGATTTTTTTAAACTTCGCTGGTAAGGCTTAAAGCATAGTTAATAGAGCGAACTAGTTATTGAAATGCTCATAAAAATTAATCAGTAAAAACATTTGGTTTCACACGTGAAACAAAACGATGTGCGGGATCACGATTTCATAAACATATGCCAAAGCAGGTTTGTGCATTCCTTTTTAAGTTTGTGGAGCTTCTTAACCATTAATTTCCATCAACTATTCTTAAAGCAAGCGCGTCTTGGAACAGAAAACAAAACCGTTTATCCAAAATGAAAAAAAAGTGAAGAAAGCTCAGTTTGCTGCATGATTTCTTCACAACCGGCACTAAAAGACCAGCGGTTAAACATACAAAATTCCCTGTTCATTATGAAAACGATATTCTTAGTTTTGTTGCCTAAAAAGGCAATTAACTTCTGATAGCATATAAAATTTCATAGCACCTAATTTTCATCCATCTCCCCAAATGTTTCGAGTTTTGAAAAATTTTTCAAAAATCATATTTTTGAAACATCCAGTCAGAATGCCTTGCAGGTGAGGAATGTTTTTGCACCAAACTTTGTGCTCACATCAGTTCGTATCAAGTCTTAAGCCGGACTCCTCCGCATTTTAAATTGTACTATTACGAAATATAAATAATTATGGAGATGGAAAGAAGGTCCAACTTGCGAGAACTTGAAGCTTAAGTCCATCACACACTAGCCGATTTTTCGTCGGGAGACTCCCGATTTTTTGTCGCGGACAGAAAATCGGCTAGTGTGGGTAGTTCCCGACAAGCCACGACAAAATCGGAGTTTGTCGGGCAAAACTTACAACAGGTTTCATTTTCAGAAGCCCTGACGGATCGTGTCGGCTAGTGTGTGATGGTTCCCGACAATTTGTCGGCGACAAACATATACTGCAACCAGTGGAAAAAGATTATTTCGTAACGTGAGTTTAAAACAAGAATCCACCATGGCGGAACAGCTGGCACCTGCAAAAAATCGGCTAGTGTGTGATGAACTGTGCAGCCAGACAAATTTGACTCCGACAAAAAAATCGGGAGTCTCCCGACGAAAAATCGGCTAGTGTGTGATGGGCTTAAAGAAAACTCTCGAAGAAACTAACAACTAACCTGCACTTTCCTGGTAACATAAATAAAATACAGTACTTGTATGGCGCTTTATCACTATTATGCATCAAAGCGCTTTGCGATTTTACATTTGGCGCACTAAAATGGCTGCCATTTATAGTGTCGAGGCATACCACAGCACCGGGATTGCCCTTTTCTTTTCGAGAAGTGTGGGGGTTCTTTTAAGTCACCCCCTTTTCTACAATTAATTTCAAACTTATATGTACTGTAACTGCAATCTATAGTGTAAATGAAAGTTGTCTTGTCTTACTTTGTCCAATAGAACGTCGAGAGACTAGACCAACGGCTGAACGTCTCTGTGCTCGAACAGTGTGACAAAAGAGGGTTCAACCGTCGAACTTGAACCCGAAACCTTGTGGCTGGTAGTCCGAGATCTTACCAATTCCGCTAACATTGCACACATAAAACAATACTTAAAAAAACCGTACTAATTCGCATTATAACGGGGGTAAGGTATACAACGGTGGCTAACAGACCTTGAAACAAATATGAACAAGACGCAAAGCTGCATAAATTGAGTCCAAATCTTCCAATGAAACGTTTTAAGTTGAGTTGTACACCGGCGCACTTACTTGTCCTTCCTGGGGATCGTAAAACCGCTGGATCAGTTTAACGACTGTGCTCTTGCCACACCCACTCTCGCCAACCAAGGCTACAGTCTGTCCACTGGCCACAGTCAGGTTTAAGCCATTCAGTACCTTGGAAAAAAACACCAACAGTGTTACTATACTGGCACTGAATGGCAAACGCTCCAAGTGCCAGATTTAATTCTATTGACGGATTTCGACATTGTACCAAAATCGCTTGTGTGTGGAAAAGTCATTTGTATTGCATTGTCATTTCACTGACCTCTTTTGATAAATTAAACTTACAAGACATTTACTTCTCAGCCAGTCACGAACACAAGACATCGCACTGTCATAGCTTTGTTTCCTTACGCCATCATCAAATACAGTGACAATGCGAATTTCTTGGTCCTCCCATTTGTGTATTCCGATCACAAGGCCCTTTCATTGGGTGTAGGTGAAAGCAAATGTAAACAAAGTTTTGTTTTTCACCAGCACAGTTGTAGGGTCATGACAACTGCAAAGCCTGTGAGCAATACAAGCCACAGTGATTATTGTTAGGTTTAGCGTTGGGGTTAGGATTGGGGTTAGAACGTGGCTCTAGGCTAGCTTTCCTCAAAAAGGCTCACACTTAAGACAATCATCGTCTACCTCCCCTCCAAAAAAAATAATGAAGGGTTTTGTTTTATCGGATCAGAACATTCGTCTGTTTTTCAAGTAAGACAACTCTTGTGTTTTTATATTTTTCTACCATATTCACGTACCTTAACATCTTCTCTTGATGGGTAAACAAAGTTTATGTTCTGGAACTCGATGTTACCAGTTATTCCATCTGGTTTTTCCCCTTCCTCCGAGCTGGGGTCTATTGGGGAAACCTTGAAAGAGAATCGAGGTATTTACGCAAATAAATTGACAAAGTAATACCAGAAACCTGCGAAATACAATAAAAACTTTGGATTGGCTTTCACTCGTTTGTACAACGTACAACTCCAAAGGTTTATTTAATACCTCATTCAAATAAGCACTTATTCAGCAAAGTATAAAAACACAGATAGAACGGTGCCAAACCAATTGTGATGACCCTTGGTATAAATAAGAAAAAATAAGCAGTTAAGTAGGTAGGTAACCACAGTAGGATAGTTCCTAAAATATTTTAAAACCTATTTTAAATGTTAAGTTTGTTTAGTGTCACTTAGCGTGGCTATTCCCAACACTGGTATAGAGATGTTGGCGGGCATCGGCGGCTTTTGAAATCGGGATGGCTCGGAAGAAACACCCGATGTCTAATGACTAAAGACCCTTCTTACATATGACCCGGACGGGAAATGAATTCTAGGAATTTTGGTGAATTTTGATTTTTCTACTCCGACTTCCCGTACATAAACTTTAGGTGCATAAGTAAAAACTATATTAGCTTTCAACTTCGAGAACCAAAAATACTGATATAGATTACAAGTACATTTTCTTGTTAAAGCCAGTAACTGTGCACTTCTCCGAAAATATTGGTTTTTGTTCGCTGAGCGGGACTCGAACCCACATCTCCCTGGTTGCTAGTCAGGCGTATTATCCACTACACCATCAGGACTCACCATGCAGGCAACTTACTAAATTAATGAGGTGTATTGGATAACTGTGGAGATCCCACAGGGCCCATTTTTTTCTTCATTCGAGTATGGTTGTTTGGTCGACAGATCAGATTCCCATTGGGTTGCTGTGACATTGTCTGTTAAGTTTGCAGTTTTGGTTGGCTTTCTGAATCATTGGAAGTACATATTTTCTTGTCGAAGCCATTTACAGTACATTCGTCCGAAAAAAAAATGCTTTTTTTGCCCTGAGCGGAACCAGAACCCACATTTCTTGGTATATAATCAGGAGTGTTGTCCATATATCATAGACCTTTAACAATCATCCGGGTGCTCATACTTACCCTGTCAATGATCAAAAATACTTTATAAGCCGCTCCACGAGCAGTGGCCATCGCCTCCAGATTGGGTCCCGCTTGACCCAACGAAAAGGCGCCAACCATCACAGCAAAGAACACCTTCGGATTAAATTCGACATAAAACTTCTTTAATAGTTGACGCATGAGGACTGGAGAAATGAAACCAAATGTGATGACACTGAACAGAACTTACAATAATCATGTCTCCCGCTTGCATTTCTCCAGCGACAATCAGCGTCGAGCCGTACCTGAAACAAGCGCTAGCAGATTTATTTGGTTTGGCAAATTACACTTCATAAGTATACCATCATCCTGGGAGACTCAAGGGTGTCCACATTGGCTGCCGTCCAAAGATGGTATACCATTTGAGTTAATACGTAGTCTATCTGAATTAGTTCATCCCTTCTTCGTAATACACTCGGGAGGGAAAATTTAAGTACACAACGAAAAAGGCAAAAAGGCCATTAAGATGTTTAACACAATCACAAACTCACACTGATGTATTTACAAGATCTCAGATTCGTTGAAGGTAGCACCAACTATGATTTGAGAGGCTCAAACAATTTCCAGTTATCAAAAACGAGAACAGACTACCTCAAACGAATTTTTGAAAACAGCGGTACAGTTCTGTGGAATTATCTTTCAGAATCTTTTAAATTCAAAACAACAGTCAGGGGGTCTTTAAAAGGAAGCTTTTAAAAAAGCCACTTTTGTGTTTCTAATGATGATTTATCGTGTTGAAATAATTTTATCTGTCTTAATCTATTGCGCTTTCAATTACGTTGGTTCTGTCCGACTGGACCCATCGCTCAGTACACAAATGGAATGAAACAACTACACGCTTTTTTTCGGTAAGAACCAGATAAGTTTGGCCGAAAATCGGTGTTCTCAATATTTTTGGCAAATTCAGCCTCCAATTGTTCTTTGGAAAACTCAATATCACATTTACTGGACAGGTGAAAATTATGGAATTCAATCGATAAAGAAATGAAAAAAACTTAGTAAACCATCGTTTTAAAAACCCTGTAAAATAGTTTGTTGGAATATTATAAAAACTAATGAATATAACATTAACAATGTCAGCCCTACTGCATAATACACATCTCTTCTCTACACTAGCTATTTAATACTTTCATGTATGTATTACTTTGCAATAAACAATTATTTATTTATATACTCTATAATTTCTTCTGTCCCGACTTTCTCTAAAATAACGAAAGTAATAATTGTACGTATAGATAACTAACTTTTCACTGCCTAGACCCAACTAATGCAAAATTATGCTCTCAAGTTTTCCAAATGCTATGCACGCTTTTTGGAAAGTACATCTTGGTAAATCTTTGTGCTATTTTTATTATTCAAACAAACTTACCAGAAGGACAACGCGTAGCTTCCGAACATGATTATCTGCAAAGCTCCAAAACCAAGACCGGATACGATGCCTTTCTTGATACCAAAATCTTTTGCTTCTTTCAGGTTTATAATGTATCTGTAGAAAAACACACATTTTTATAAGAGCTCTGGTTAAGTTTGCTTTAGTTTTTTTCTAAACTGTATGTACGGAGTGTAACGAGATGTCCGTCCGTCGTTAACATTGTCACAGGTAGCTCCTACATCTTGCATTTGTCAAATAAATTGACAAAACTGTCAATTTATCTTATGTTGCGAGCGCTTTCCTCTTGATTCAGTTGATCTACAGGCCGCACGGTTTGGTTCTTGTAGGTCCGGACACGAGAATAACGATCAGAAATGATGCGACTGAATTCCGAACGCATCCAATTATTTTATTGGTTACCGACGACCTCAGTGAGACTCTGGTACCCAGATCCACAAAAACGGTACCGCGCAGTTTGTCAATTGCTCGTTGAGCAAGAAAGAAAAGAGCTCGCAAAACAAGACGCAGAACACAAAGTAAGTTTACAGTTCTTTTGTTTTTGCAAGTTTTTAAACTGGATTGACGTTTTTCGACATTAACGTAAACGAGCTAGCTACATGTACAAGCATCCCCACCCCCTACACCCCTAGGTTCAACTGTGCAATGAATAACCTTTGATACTCTTTTTCCTCTCCTCCAAATGCAGCCACTGTCCGAACAGAAGAAAAAACCTCTTCTGCAATACTTCCTGCCTTGGCATAGGCGTCCAGTTCTTTTGTGGTGAAACTTGTAAACAGCTGGAGGCGGAAAACACGTCACATTTAACTTTATTACTGCAAAGCTACAAATATACTGAGTAATTATATGCAAAGCTCAAATGGCTTATCTATCATGCGCTGAATCTAATGTTTGAATTAGGTTTATGAAAATTTCACCTTTTAATTCAGATTAGATACCGAATTTTCCACTAGGTAAGGAAGATGCATTACATACGGCAGGATTTACCGTATTATACGACATTGGAGCGACTTCGTTAATAGGGAGACAAATGGCGGATGTAGCTGTCCCTTTTTGTCAGTATAAGTGAGATTTTGATATCACAGTTCTGCTTTACATGCAGCAATCTCGTGTTTGTATACTCGTGTATTTGGTATGGCACAACAAGATACGCTGTTTGAATCAACAGTCATACCAGTGTTGAACATGATGGTATTAGGCTCGGCGCATGATAGATACGCCGTCTGAACTGGACCTTAGACGTCAATGACAGCCCTTACACAGCCATGCACAAGCGTGGGTGAGTAGCGCATTTGGTAAGATCACTGACTGCCAGCCAGAAAAGAACATGAGTGAGGGGGGGGTAACCATTAAGGTTGGCCGCTCAGCACTAATAAACAGATATAGTTATTATTAAATGTGTTAAGTTAAAATGAGGTCGTGTTTTTTCTCTTTCTCTGTGTGGGCCATTTCCTTTCTGGGGCTATTGCTCAGAAGGAATCACTTGGGATATCTGTACAGCACTTTAACTTAACACATTTAATAATAACTATATCTGCTAGCCGGAAAGTCTCGGGTACAACCCCCTGCTTAATAGCAAGTTGAACTTTGTGAGACCTTTTTTCGCCACACCGTCCGCGGAGAGGGACGTTAAGCCGTTGGTCTAGTCTTCTGAAATGATATCTCAGGGGACTTAAAAGAACCCACACACCTCTCGAAAAGAGTAGGGTATTCCCGGTATTGTGGTGAACGCTACATAGAATATTAGTACGTGTAAAATGTGTCGCCCTTAATAAATAAAGTGTCTTTACATTTTACTTTTTATACGGAAACAGACAGTACATAAGTTCCAGGAAAAGCATATTTAAAAGTTCTGTTACTTTCATACAATGCACACGACACCAGTTTTTACATTTCATTAAAAAATGGATATCTCTGATATAATCAATAATAATTTATCAGTAAATTAATACCTTCCCCATAACTGCACCAGCGATAGCCAGGAGAGGAGTGACGGCCAGGAGAACCAGGGTCAATTCCCAGCCATAATAGAACCCCACGGCAAAACCAGCAACGAACATCGCCATGGATTGAATAAACATGGCAACCTTGTGCCCAATACCATCATAAACCTTGTTCAAGTCACTGCAGAAATATATATATATATATATAAGGTTCCAAAGTGGTTTTTAATCCAGTGTCTGTTTTCTATATATGCGAAGTTCTGAACGGCCATAAGAGCATGTTCAAGCGCAAAAAGAATTTAAAAAAGACATTTGAAATTTTTTAATCCAAGCAGTGCTGCTGGTCTTCAGACACTGGTAGCTAAACTACTCACCTCTATAAAAAGTTGATATGGCATGTTTTTCGCCGTAGGGTTGGGTGTAAAGCTGACGAGTCGAGTGTTAACAGCCTGCTCTGACAATTGAAGGGCTAACGCTCGAAACATCAGCTTCACATCCAACCTTATACGGCCAAAAACATACCATATCAACACCTGCTCAACAACGAAACATACAGCTTACTCGCGCACGCAAAAAAACCCAGTTTTTAAAAAAAATTAGTTTCCCACCTTCTATATTTAACTCAACTACCAAAGAGGATGGTTCGTCGTTAGAATGTCCGAGAAAGACCGTAGGCGGACAGAGTTCGAAAGCTCTCTCCCTATATGTTTTAGAAAATGTGCACAAAAAAATGGAAGATTTTAAACCCCCCGTTCCGCCCCTTCTTCTCTACGGGCCCTACCACAGTATGCTTCCATCAACTTTTCTTTCTCTTCTTAGAGCTGAAACACTCGCTGGCAAGGCCCTTTTAAACAGTTTTGTTAAACTTGAATTTAAGACAGCGTTAGAATATAAAGAAAACGCAGCCAATTACGTATTTTAAACCTGTAATACTATTCACTGCTTCCATTCAACCTTAGTAAGATACTGTTTCGTTTTACAACACGAACTGGTTTCATGAGCTAAAAACTAGGGAAAACGGGAGGTTTTACTATTATAATAATAGAAGAAAATAAAAGGCATTATTGTTATTATTATTATTAATTAATACAATTAATGTAGTACTCTTCAAAATTTCTTTGTAATAATTTATTATAACTTACGCTGTTAAACGGTTGTTCAGCTCGCCTGGATCGTTACAATCAAACCATCCAATGTCTTGATTTAATATTGATCTGAAGAAATGGAGCCTCATCTGTTTGATTTGTCTGGCTGCTGATAACGACCAAAACATCATCTGTCCATAAGTAATCACCAGATTACCAATGCCAATATAGACGAAATACAAGGCAAGCTCTGTAATCTTTTCTTCTATCCTTTTCGCTGCTCCCTCAACCCCATCCATCAGATTACGGTATTCGACTGTAAACACAGTGATAAGTTCTCCGAATACAATGAAGCTGATGGGCATAAGGGCGCCGTGAACCACACCACAAAAAGATCCGAGGGACATGAATAACTTGTCAAGTCCCGTAGCAAATCGAAACTGGTGAAGAATGCAATTAATCAGATAAATAACTTTTGTATAAAGTTATTTAATTTTGTGATAGTACTAGTTACTGAGCAATTGGTAACTTAACGCAGCTGTTAATAGTAATAATAAAACCGTTTTACAAACACTATACAGATACTCGGAGTTCTTTAACAATGATAAAAAGGCATGACCGGCAGAGCAGGGGGGGGCAGGGGCGTGCCACTTCAACTTTCACGTGGTGTTTATTTTTATTTTTCTGATCGATGAAGACGGAATCAGAGTATGTTGATAATAAAATCTTTGGGCATGCTTTTCATTTGTGAACCGGGTCACCCATGATACATCATAACTATGCAATTTAAGTGCCAGTGGTATGTTTTTTCACCAATGGAATAAATGTTTAATTAGCCGAATATTTTGGGAAATACATGTAGCTTCTACAATGTCGTTCGTAGTGAGCAAAATACACCCACATACCCTCAGGTTCTAAACAGGAATAGGCTAGAAATGACTAGACCTTTTTACAGAACATGGACCCATCTGTACATGAAACCATACCAGTGTTAAATACGGTTTTACACCACTGTCTATTAAATGCCAGTTTCTGGTAGTTTGTGTATATATAATCCTAGAACACCTTAGTAAAATATGAAATTTTGTAAATTATTTTCCAATGTATCTGGAAGTAGGAGTTAATTATTTACTTATCAAACTCAGCTATCAAGTCTCATACCTCGTGGTATTTTATCAAGTTTTATCATCTTTCCAGGTTTCTCACTTTCATTGCTGTTTTGGAGTTTTGAGCATAAGATCAAAATTCAATCTTATCTTTAATCCTTTATTTTAATTATTTTAAATTTTTCTTAAAATAACTAATAACTATTTATAAATTAAAGTACACATTCAAATATTCAGCTGGCTAACTATTTAATTATGCTCTTGAAAAAAGTAATTATGATTAGTTATAAAAATTACTCATCATGCAGCTTATATCATTCTTTACTATTTCAACATTTTCAAACTGTTATAAATTAAAATGATAAATATAACAATTAGTAGCAGTAGTCATACAATTTCTAGTTTAATTTGGAATTAATTTGCACAAGTGAAGTTTTCAGAAAGTTCAAATTGCATGAGCTGCTTCGGCAAGTGCAATTTGAGCTTTATTAAAAACTCACATTTTGCAAATTAGTTCCAAATTGAACTTGTTAATTATATACAAGCAAGTTGCGAAACATTCAAAATTTTTTTCATTTTAATGCTTTTTAGTATTCAACACCAAAGAAATAAACAATAAAGGCTAAAATAAATAAGGAAATATGTTTGTTCCTGGTTTGGGAAAGCTTTTTTTAGCAAGGAAAAAAATAATCGAGCCGGCCCAGCCAGAATCGAAGTTGGGTTGATCAAGTTTGTTTTAGTTGCAAAACATTAATTTCTCATCCAAAATATATATAAAAACTTCTTTTATCTTAATGTCTTTTAGTTTTTTAAACATTGAAGAAGGTGGGAAAAAATCAGGAAAGATATTTTGCCTCATTTGGGAAATATTGCTACATATGTATAGCAAGAAAAAAAAAGTCGAATGTGCCAAAGTGGGAATTGACCTGAAAAGATGATCAAGTTTGTCACACCATGCGTAGCAGGTCAGATCACATCACTTTCTTGTTGCGGGTGACTGCATGGTGTATTTTGAATAGCATTGTTTCTGGGCCAGTGACAG
The DNA here is from genome assembly GCA_025434825.1 of Bergia sp. 'catenularis'. Classification (NCBI taxonomy): domain Eukaryota; kingdom Metazoa; phylum Cnidaria; class Anthozoa; order Zoantharia; family Parazoanthidae; genus Bergia; species Bergia sp. 'catenularis'. The sequence continues at coordinate 994 of JANRMR010038556.1, read as the reverse complement.
ATTGCATTTTATTGTAGTTGTAATTGCATGGAATTACTGGTACACATTTTTGCACAGAATTACAATGAAAGTAACATTGCACTGCTCTTATATAGCCAATAAGAATCAAATAATTTTCTCATATATATAATAACAGTAATAATAAATAATGGACAACGTATAAGCTTTCATTAAACATGTACATGTATTTAGGTGAGTATCATGCACAACTGATAACTGTTGCTCTGAAGATACAAATGTATCTATTAAACAACAATGAAGTTGTAAAAGAAAAAACGTAAACCTTCATTGCAGCAATGTATTAATTTGCATGACCATTTTTTCTGAGTATAAAATATTGATCCTCTAGTGATTTGCTTTAGATTTTTACTGTTGTTATGGAGTATGGGGTGATAAAAACAAAAGTTTTTGCAAGTGAATTTTCAAGTGATTTGATCTGTGTGAATTCTGTAAGCTGCATGTTTAGTTTTAATGGCCTATAAATCTGAGTTTTGTCCCACTTTTCCTTATTTGCAGGCACTTATGTCACACCCTGTGCAAAGCAATAATCACACTCACTGATCATGGAGCCAAGATGTGCACATTCACAGATGGATTCATGGATGGTGCATTCATGAGCAATTTAACAACATTTGCAGCAAGCAAACCACAGTGTGCAATCATGAGCAAACCATAATTTGTAGACAGTTATTTACATGCAGGTAGCATTATTAGGTCTGACTCAAACAATCAAGAATTGAAGGAATTTCTTAAAACTTAACTATAATAATTTTGCTGATTTCATTGTAATTTTCTGTAGACTAGCTGTTCATATTTTCTACTCTGTTGATTGAGGACCAAAGGTTCTGTAAACAACACTGTGATGTAGGCTTCCTCATTAACCCTCGAACGTCCAAGGGGGGGTTGAATGGACCCCCCCTAAGTTTTTCTGACCTAGAACTCGAAGCTTTGAAGCAATCAAAATGAAACTTGGTGTACCTGTAGTCCGATAATG
>JANRMR010038445.1:0-14715 GCA_025434825.1 Bergia sp. 'catenularis' | reverse complement strand
CCCCCCCCCCCCCCCCCCCCCCCCCCCCCCCCCCCCCCCCCCCCCCCCCCCAACGAAACATTTGACACAGATTTGGGGTTACAAAACAGTTGTCACGGATGTTCCATATAAAAACGTTGATTTCTAAAAGTAGCTCTTTTCATTTTTAGCGAAAGCACATTTATTAAGGCAGTTTAATTTGACAATTGCAAGAAACCCTATTAACAAACAGAATTGTAAAGGATCATTATATTTTGGCATTATATTACGTTATCCAATCATTAATTCTACGTCCCTACATTAAATTCGCTTCAGCATTCATAACTTTAAGCTGTTTCAAACCTGCTCTAAATTGAGCCATCCTTACCATGACCTTTAACGCAGAATTGTGTTTGAATTATTTGTACAAATTGTAGCAGAAGTTATTTTGTATTTTTAACGTCTTTGCCAAACCACAGATATTAAGATTGTGCATCATATCGTGAAACAGCTATTTTAGGGGAGTGTTAAACATGCAATTAGCTTTGTCAGGATAGCATAATTTAATCTATTAATTTTTCATTCTTTTTCTTTAGCATCCAGTACAACCGACTAGTAAGGTAATCATTCAAGCAGCCTCTTTATATGAATATTTAAGCTTGTTCGTCTTATTTGGGCATGAAAGTACGCATTGAAGATTGTTTATGAGAGGTTTTTATCAATCTAACTTTAATGCATATTTGTAAAATTTAAAAATTGGCTATATATTTATCAGTTAGTCTGTAAGTATACTGTGCTTCTAAGTCCTTTCTAATATCTGTATATTTAAAAAATGCGAATATCATAAAATATGATACAAACGATTAACCAGTTGGCACATAGCTCTTACTGGACCTGAAACACTTTTGACCTTGTCTTAACCCAAATATAGCCTTGGGGTGAGGGGGGATGGGAGGGATTGTATCTCCCGTGCGAATTTTTAGCAAAAAGTCTCAAAGGTTTGGAAAACAAGCATCAAATTTGACGACTTTTCCTAGATCTTTGTGGCAAATGCTTTGATACTACATCTATTGCTATTCGATGTTTGCTGTTGTCAGGGTAACTACTGAAAAAGGTGACTGAGATTTTATAAAAATTCCTATTACAGGAGTTTGCAAATGTTGATATATGTTTTCCAAATCATCTACAATAATTGAGTCTGAAGTGCAACATAATATGTTATGCGATGCATTACATATTGCTAGGGTAACAAACAACTTAAGTTTGAAAAGAATCTTAGCTTTTGAGATTATTCAAGGGATGATCTTCAATTTTTATTTTACCTGACTCGGTAAAGAGGTGTTTCCATTCACTTTTTATTCAAGGTCAAGCATGAGTCAATTCACTAAGAAGTTACCATCCCAACTTGAGCATTTATAAACCATTTTTGTGCTCTATGAGTAAATAAAGCCTACTTCCCACGGCATGGGAAGACCAAAAATATCCAAAAAGTATTATAAAGTGACTTCTCCAACTACCAGCGTAGAAATAATGGAGGGCAGCAACAACCAATGCATGTAAACGAATGGGGGAAGGGAAAGATGAAAGATGAGTATCATGTAGACAAGAAAGACGTATGTAGACACATTTGAGGGTGGGCGAGTGGGGCCGACGAAACGTTTTATGTTTTTTTAAGCTAATGCTGTATGCACTTGAGTTGGGCACCAACATTTTTGTGTTTTGATTGAAAACACAGACTGGACCATCGAAAGCAAAAACTGCCCTACTTGCTTCGTACGTTGTTTTTCAGACAGAAGACGCTAAAAAGGGTCAGTTGTTGCGGTTGTATGAAAAATTATCAAATGTTTCACCGCAACATTTCTCATTTCAGTGGAATAGTAATTGCATCCGACTTTAGAGATGTGCCGAAGCTCGCTCATATTTTAAACTTTAGATTTCCGGCGAACACGGTATTGTTTGGAGTAGATACAAACAGACAGACAGACAGACAGACAGACAGAAGAGTCGAAAGATTGTCTCAAACCTTTTCCTCGGCACACTCTCGCGTTTTCCTTGTTTGAGATTGTGGCTGTTTACTCTGACCCATTAGTTTTTCCTGGAGCATCGGATCTATTTGTCAAATGGTTACACTGAATTCAACTCTCAATAATAAGTTAGTGGTAAGCGCTTTCCGCTTTTCAATTAGCGCATTGTCGGAGTCGGAGATAGAGATAAATCTTCAATGGAAAGAGCCGCACAGACAGATTTGATATAGAATCTACGCCATGTAGGAGCTAAGCACCACGGTTATACGAGAATACATAGTAACAGCTCCTACAAAAACGCACTATGGAACAATTGATGTAAGGATTGATCAAAAGTCAAATTTCAGATATGTAGGATAGTGCTTAACGTTTTGAAAAGTATTTAAAAGCATTGAAAATATCAAGTTTAACTTCAACATTACGAAATTTGTTTTTTTTGAACAAATCAGGGTACGAAGTAATTTCCAGAAAACTAGCAACTGCAACAAAAAATTGGTCTTCCTGATTTGATGAAATGTCAAACTTCTCGTAGATTTCTATTTAAAATTTCACACGAAACCGAAATGAAGTTTTAAATGACGATTAAAGTAACAAGCCGCACTTATTTTACTAATTTGCAATTACAGTGCTTCCTTGGAAGGTTAAATAACAAAACTGCTTTTATTTTGAAAAGCTCTGTCTTAAGTACCGAACAAGGTGGGTCTACCACAAACTTCTATTTTGAGTAGCTCAGTCCTATTTGCGGCTGAATATGTTGGGCACGACTGATTTATTTTGGCAACTGCCAGCGGCACTGTGCATATGATGCGTATACTTTCAATATGCCGTCTCCCGCCAACCTCTAGCCCACAAAACCACGTGCACTGCCGGGATGTCCCTCCGCATTTCTCAATAGCTGGTCGACTCGTTGTTTGTAATTTCAAATTTTCCGACTTGTATCTGTTTTTCTGTGTTTGTTTAACCATTTTGTTTCGCTTTTCGTGTTTCTTTCTCTAGGGTAACTGTAATGGACGGATCATTTGTTATCGTAGTGGTGGTGGTGGTGGTGGGGGGGGGAGAGAATGTCAGCGAGGATTTTATATTTGTCGGCCAAGGTGATTTGGGTGCAATTATTTTATGTTTTGCTATGTTTTCTCATACATTTTGTTAAGGTTTCGGGATGTGTAAAACAATTTCTGTGCGTGAAGCGATTGTGCAATTTTTTTGCAAATTATTCTCCTCACTCCATCCCTAGAAATTTAGAATTTCAGTTTTAACTTTTCTCTTACCTCACTGTCTCCCTAGTGCCCTTTTAAAACATTTACTCTCACTTAATGGCCTATGTTCTTTAATTTGATGTTCGTCTTATCTCTCTTGGCAAACCGATTTCAATGTTTGTGTTCAGTTCCTCAAATTGCCAAGTTTTGTGGTTTTCCTCTCGTTTCCACTAGTTCTCTATCTCTATCTCTATCCGGTTCGGAAACCTCCCTTGCGCATCAAAATATAGACATCGCCCTGGGCTTCAGTAATTAATTGTCAAAAACTGACTGAACGTGAAAAGAAACTGATCAAATGTTTGCGTGTCAGCAACTGTGCTGAAGACATTATTATCCTTAAAAAAGAACTGCTATCTAGTCACGAACATTTGGATACTATCAATGCTTTGAAATAAGATTATGCTACCAAAAGCAAGCTGCTAATGTTTATAGCTCAAAAGCCCAAACATACGTTTTTATATTATACATTTTCCAGTTATAACCGCTAGTTCAACAGTCTACTCCATTCTAATCACAATCCCATTTAAACACGAGAATACAACATTCACACCGGTATTTCCCAGATATTCATATCACAACTTAATTTCCCGTGACCAACGAGCACGATTTGCGTTGTAAAAACTTCCTTTAAGCTTAATTCGCTAATATTTGGCAATCAGCAATGCCACAAGCGACTGGTTGCCTACTTACAATGTGGTTGAGAAAATAGAATAAGTATAGTGAAGGCATATACAAGAAGAAAAAAAAATACTCTAGGTCAGTGTGCAGGATGCTGGTGAATTCTCTGTATATGCAGCGTACATGATCGTTTGCGTATGCTCGTTCCCAAACTGTTTGGCCAGTTTCTTGATTTGTTTTAAAACATGCACGGTTTGTGAAATGTTCAGCACCAAACTCTTAAATTCACATCAGCGCTTTGGTTTCAAGGTTGTATCTGTGCCCAACCCGTACCCGGTCCACTCAAGAAACGATTTCCGCAGCGTCGATATCTGATTATTGGGTTTGTTCACCTGGTGGCAATATTTTGTGATCCACAATCATTCATTGCCTCAGCCCGGCGCACACGTGTTTGCCTTACCGACTGATTCATTCAACACCAGATAATCTTTGTATCGGTTTTATTGGATTACTGTTAGAAGTGGTACTGTTTTGTACAACCGTCCAAAAGATTCAATTTTAATTCTTTTTACAATGTTTTTTTGCCTTGCGGCAATTATTTCACAAAAAAAAAACCCGGAAAGATACCTTACAGTCTGTTACTGAACTTTTAAAGTATTCGAAGAGTTACGACAAGATAGAAGACGATAAAGAATTGTTAATGCTTCTCCGCTTAATATCCGCCGATAGCATTGTCGTAAACAGTTATGTTTTACCACCTGTACGTGCAGATATACAATAAGCACAAGGGGGCCAACTTGGCGGGCCCTTGCAGAAAGTGACATTAACATTTTAATAATATAAACGCGAAACAGCACATTTTTTTAACACATGCAACCTATTGATAACATGTTCCTTGTTTACGTAAAATACTGCAGTTGAGGCAAATCGTCGGTCTTAAGTTATCATATCACGGACGGTATGTGCTTACACTTCGAGACCTAGAAGACGCAACTTTTACAATACTTCATAAAATGTTTTCCATTATTAAAAATACTGGTACAACTTCTGACAGAAGTCTTTGTCTCGGCTTTACGAACTAACCATCAATGTTTCAACCGAAATTTACCACAATATTCAATAATCTACTTAAAGTCTACAACATGCTTATGGTGTCTGATTATAGACTTTTCATTTTTTAAAGGTACATTGTTACTGAGTAGCTATACCATTTCAACATACGAACACTTTATTCTCATTATCTGCTGATGTTTTTACGAAAGAACAGGGTTGACTCAAAACTATCTGTTTGCTGTTGTCGAGAACTGGTATTGCAAAACAAATACCAGAAACCCTAAAGGATGAACGGAATGTTTTTTTGAACATCCGTTTTTGGTTTCAAGAGATTCCCCGTTTTCCGTTTTAGTTTAAACTTCATCTCGTTGATTTCCTTTAGATCATTTCATCACTCATCCAGTGCATACAAGAATAAGGAAAGCATAATTGGTAACTTGATTGACTGTCTAAACTAGAACATTTTAGCTTTTGATTTCTTAAAAGAACCTCTATAATGAAACGTGAAGCAAGCGGTAACATAGAACAAACATATAAATAACATCCAAAGCGCTATAGTCTGAACCATTGCAGGATTTCTAAACGAACAAACTTCAGAAGAACACCAATTAAAGCCCAGGGTTTTACCTTTTCATTGCTTTTAAATAGTTTAAAGTGATTAAAATTGAAGCAATGAAATGTTTTGATGATTGCTCTATTTTCTAAAACGATAATTTTAGTATTTTTATACTTCACAAAATGCTCTTATTTTAATGGTATAAAAACAAATGTCAAGAGAAAGTACTCGAAAGAGGTCACGTTTTGGGATTTTGTCCATATGAGGCAAAAAATGACCCAAGTCGGGTTAACACTCAAATTAACCAAAGTCCTGTCGCTGCCAACAGTCCATGCCATTAACTGGGGAAGGAAGACAACAACTACCTTTTGAGTTTAACTCTTTAATTACGAGCAGGGAGTTTCCGAATTTTGGCAATTAAAATATTAGTCATTTTTGCCGACAGTACATGAGGGCATTCTCTGAGTTACACGACAACAAAATAGAAAAGGCTTCTATTAAGCAGCGGTTCGTTCAAGGAACAGTGGTCCATACTACTGCAATACATGCTGCATATTTCGCCAAAACTTCAAACGTCTTTAGACATTAATTGTTTGGAATTAGGAACAGCAGTTGTGAAAGATTGACTGTTCTCTCCATGTCATGGTCAAGTTGTACAATATGATCGTGCGATCTAAACAATGTTTGAGATAAATGCTATATAATTAAGTTTCCACGGTCTACCTGCATAGAAAATCAGTTTGCACTAATCCACTATCTTCTCTAAAATTATATTCCATCTCAGTGCTATTGAAAATAATGCTTCAACGTGTGAATCTTTACAGTGATTCATATCGTTTCATAATAGAATACCTAGAATCGAAAATCAGGTGCTGAAAACAAAATATTTTCAAGACAAGAATTTCAAGACAAGAATTACAGCAAGAACTTGAACCGATTTTAGAACACTATTATTTATCTTCTACGTTTCTATCGATTGTGAGTTAGTAGATACAATTCACATTTTGTCTTTAGGTTTTTGCATGGTCTGCCATGGAATACACGCACGAGCACTTCAAATTCAGACACGCCTTTGCTTTAAATGTCTGCCATACTTTGACATTAAAAAGTTTTGTTTTGTACGCAGAAACTGTTCAAAAGTGCCTTTACAGTTCCCGAGATCCGGCGAGAGTATATAACCATTTGGCCGTTCTTGTAAACGATGTCACTACCTCAGAAGAGTTAATGTTTGAGTGTCATAGCCAAGTTTCACGCGTTAAGTCTTTAATCGTTTGATCGTCCAAGCTTAAAAGCATTTTTGAGTTCCAGAAACATCCATCTCCCAACAAACTTAGACTGTTAGAAATCCGAGTTATATTTCTCCAGGCTTACCAAAAAACGAAGACAACTTTATGTGGAAATTCACTGTCGTTATCATCCCATGCAACAAGTGACAGATTTGAATTGTTTTCTGTCGATCTAAAATAGCTAGTATTATATAATACTGTATTAAGTTGACGGAGTACCATAGTACGTAATATAGTCGAGAACACTTATATTAAGATTTTGGAGGCTACTTAAAATACAAGATACAAGCTAGCATAAGAATCTAAATTTAAACAGCAAAGCTTTTCCGTGATTCTTTGCGCAACTTGGGGGGAGAGTGCCGTCAATGGTAATAGCTCTCCCTTACTTTCACCGAAAAGCTCTGCACTTCAGCCCGAGGGCTTCGCAATAATTATGATCAACTGAATACTATAGGAATTCTTTGTATTTCAAAAACTATCAGTTTTGATTAGCATGACTCCTAGACTAATATTTCGGTTTGTTTGAAACCACATGGAATTGGAGTGTTGCAGTCGGCTAGTTTATATGAACCAGTCATCTCACACTGTGGCAATCGATCCAGCATCTTCGCCTCCCACTGGCCAGTCTTTGTGTAAATTGTGACTGCTTGGGCCAAAATTAATGAAAAACGCGGGAAGTATGGCATAATTTGACGAAAAATACATAATTCTGGACTCCCCGTCGCTGACTTCTGTGTTTATGATGGCGGTTGCCCGGTTAACAATATTCGGTAATCCTTTGGATTGTTTGGACACTTGAGCATGATTTAAAAATGTACAGCTATATGTCTGACATGACATGTCATCTTTCCGGTGCTATGTTCAGTTAACGCACTGCAGAGCTCTACTGACAACACTTGTGCTTGTCTTCAACATTTAATAGTGGTCCTAGCTGTTTGATCGCTCAGCTCGATCAGTGCGAGAGAAATGATTTGCAGGTGCCGACTCTATGGTCGCAAGTAATAGTCCGTTTAAATTATGTGATAAACCGTCTTGATCTCACGAGTAACCAAGACCTTTTGGGAAAATTACGGATTACATCTATAAACTATCTTTTTGTTTTTGCATGTTTGGCATTTTACCACACAGCACCAGTGAAAACGGCATTTGCAATTAACCTCTTCAACGATTCTGTACGATCTGGAACCACGGTGGCAGCAGAGAAGATCGCAACCATCTATCGCTTTACTGGACGCATTACACAATCTCCCCTGGGTTCCAAGTGAACCCGTTTTTGGATCCTTTTTGCAGAAATCAGGCGAATCTGTTGTGTAGACAAGGTCGTAGTTAGTGGGTGGCTTAATGGTGTCTCCCTCCGCAAGAATCTCGTCACCCTTGTTGCTTATTATAACCTTGGAAGCGCCGTCAAATTTTGATTTGATGAAATCACCCACTTGACGGAAAGGGGGAAGCTTCTGCCAGCAAGTTTCTTGGGAACAATATCCCGATATTCCATGGCACTTGCACTTTCTTTTCATGTTAAATTGCACAGCCTGAAAGGAAATGAAATGACATCAGCGGATGATTATTCAATTCTTTTCAATGAAATCCCTAAAAGGTATGGTTGTGTCTTGAGTTCATTATTTCCTCTAAAAGATCTAACTACTAGCAATTATAGACCAAAACCAGAGCAGGGGAATCTGACACATATTGATCTAACATCCGTTAAATACACCTTTTTGAATTCAAACGCTCATTTTATTTGTTGCTCTAATACCCTGAGCAGCACCGGAGCCCGCAAGTTTAACCCCTAAGAGCCCCAATGATCATCCCTGTCATGTCCAGTATGGGATCAGAACTCCCTCGGGTTTAATACTTGCATCAGCGGAGACTGAGCGTTAAAACTGACTTAGACTTAGACACATGCTACGACCTCATAATATTGTGACGTGTGTCTGACCTACAAAGCGCGCCACTTAGAGATTCTTCGCATAACTATTTAAAGCCGCATATTGTCTCGAAAAGCATTTTTAGAAAATTTATTGCCGTTGACAGCAATAAAAATGTACTTCCGTACATAGAAAGCAAACTGAAGTGGTGGAGTGAGAAAAAACAGAAGCTTTGTGTGCACTTTTCTTACAATTTTGATGTGGAGAAAATGATGTAATGGACAACAGTTCTATCTTTTGTCAGCCTGATAAACCGAATGATTGACTTGTCCTCTGCTCGCTTAGACTTTGTTTTGTCAGCATCATTATGGCTGCAATTATTTTGTTATTCCACGCTTCGGTGGTTTGTTTATCGTTGATCAAAACAGACCACGATTTCGACATCTTGTACTGTTTGAAGTCGGTCCTTACCACGCCAATTATCTTCTTGTGATATGCCTCGACGAAATCTATTTTAGGTTTTTCACACTTGCCTTGAAATGGTCGTGAAGCGAGTGTCACTAAACGACCTAAACAATTGAAGACTATTGAACATAGTGTCAATGCAGTTTACTCAATGAAATTAAATTCCTGCCAAGTGATAATGCTAAAGTGTCAGAGGAAATTCACGCGACATGGCCATCCAAAAGTTACATCTTTCTTTTCTGAGAGACCTAAGGCTGTCACCCCTCGTTCAAAAACTGCTATGTCCGTATTTAAGAGCCACTATTAAAGTAACTCCTAAAGGCGAGATGTCTTTATTATAGTGTTTAATACCACCTGAAGTATTGGGAATTAAGTTTATACTGTTAATCCATTCTATTTAAGTGTAAACAAAGGCATGCGATAGCAATGTGGTATGCAAATAGAACAAATGACTCCATTAGTTCATGGTGTATACATTTAATTGGAAATTTCTACAGAAAGAAATTAGCATTTGACTTGATCAATTTCGCCGATAATTGCCTTAGCACCGGTGTTAATGACAATTAGGAAGCTGTTCATTTACTTTGCAGCTTGATATATTCCGTCTCTGGTCTTTGATTATACGATAGCTTGGACTTGGACCGGAGCGGCGCCGATGTAGAATGCGGCTCGTTTGAAGCTCAGAGAGCCCTCAAGTGGCAGAGTATTTCGGTATTTAAGTTAGCCAATTAAACCAACTTCAGGGTATCTTGACACCCTCCACTCATAAGTATTAAAGAAATAAATTGCTTTTCTAACTTGCCAACGACCAGTCTCTGGTTCAGAAGATCCAATGTACGCTAGTGAGATATTTGTTTTTGTCAAGTTTTCCACTTATTCTTCGAAGTGCTAAGATTCTAGCCATTCGGTTGCATTTATGAGACTGATTTTCGCGTGTACCAACCTTTTGATAAAAATATCGCCCAGTGTTCTCCACTTCGTTACTTGTTCTGAACTTGTTTAGTTAAGTCAAGATCCTGGATATAATCACTCTGTTCTGATTAAAAGTGATTATTTTGTGCGATACTAAGCCCAAAATACACTCAAACCCTATTAACCTGCTCATCATTTTACACATCACAATTTTATAATCTGAAGATATCTAACTGAAGCCGTAAATGTTGCCATGATATCGTCGACATAATATTAATCAGGGTATTACAACCTGCTGTATCTGTTATGAAACAATATGTACAACTAACCGCAATGTCTTTTTAGTTTAGTTTAGTGGAAAAAGCATGAAACCCTACCAATCTTCCTGCTTTGTTGTTGTGACGGATAACTAGAGTTCTGGGGTCCCTCTTGCTCTTTCTGCTATCCATGAACTTTTTGGAGGTTAAGGAACCAAACTCTAGGTTCCTCTTGCATCCGCGCCACTCAAACTCCGCATTTCTATTTTGCACGTGATTTGTGCTGTCGTCCTGGCCGCTCGAATCTGAGTTGGGATCAGAGACGGAGTTTGGAGACTGAAGTCGTGGTGTGCAACTGCAAGCACTTAGCTCTCCCATACTACATGCCCTAGTGACGTGATAACTGATTCCGGCTGAGGTTATGGCGAATATGAAAGCAGTTTCTCTGTAATCTGCAACAAGAATTTTCAACTATCAACAAATAAAAGCATATATTCAACTCTAGAGAATTTTGAAAGGAAATCCTGATGTTAGTGTTAGTGTTTTTAAAAAATTCAACTCATTGTAAACTTACCTTGCAGAAATATTTTCTTGATAGAATTTCTGTTAGTAGAGCAGTTCCATTTGCGGTGATGGAACTGGTATTGGCACTCTTCGACTGCCTTATTTACTCCATTTAATACTCTCTTTATAAGTTCAGGCTTCTTACGACAGAAATCCGTTTTGTCCGCTTTCAATAGGGCTTGAGTCCGCTTACATACGCTGTTTCTATCCAGCTGACCGGACATATCAACGGACCTAGAAAAAGGATCAACCAAACTCTATCTAGCTGAAATAGCATGTTAACCGACAGACAAGAATTAAAAGTGGTATGGCTTTCATCAAATGGAATGACGAAGCATTATACTCACCACCACAAAGCTGCTGTACTTGCCGGGTAGATCACCAGCATAAGTAAACTTTTGAGGCTTAAGTTCATGGCTTCACTCAAAGCGCTTACCACTTAATCAATAAACTCTATAAGAGCCAAATAGAAGAGTAAGTACATTGCGCGGATTTCTCTTGTTATATGTATATAAACACAAGGGAAGTCGATCCATTTGATTGGCTCCTGTCAACGTGTGTCATTCAGGTCAATTTGAAAACGCATTGGAATAATTTGGAAAACATCAAAATCAGACTTTAAAATAGATCTACTGTACATTTAAAGTGGCTAAAGGTCTCGTGTTCCATAATTTGTTTCATCTGGAGAATTCAGCAAGACTCTAGAAAACTGTGTAAACTTTGTAGAAAGGGCTACGACTTTGAACTGTAAATTATTTATCATCAGCCCTCCAGTTCATTGTGTGAGAAAAGGGGCTGCAGCCATCAACGCTTCATCTCCTTTCCATATTTTCCTGTTACTTGACTTCCTGACTGCACACTCTTTCAAGCAAAAAAAACAAAACAAACTCTAAATGAGCTCTAGTGTAACAGGAAGGAATTTGGAAACATTCCATTTCCCGAAAGTATCTCACACTCAGTCACATACACGAATATATAAATCATTAAATGTTGTCAAGTAGCTTTCAGGTCTTCGTTTTTAAAGGTTAAAAACGTACACTTTTACTTTTAAATTAAACAAGTGGCTTAGGTAAGTTCTAAGTTTAACAAAAAATGATTTTAGCACACATGCAGATATTTATTTGACAATAAGGTACACATTCAAGTGACTTGAGACTGTGCATGTGTCTGCAACAATTAGAAGTGAGAAGCAACAGAACAAGTCGACAAGAAGATGTGCAATAATCCGAAAGCATTCAAATCTTGAGAGTATAATTGAAAAATATTGCTTAGCTGTTTATTTAAATCTACGTTTGAAAGGAAACTTTTAAAAACATTTAAAACATAACGTTGAATTTGAATGGGGTTAAGTATTTAGCCGGAAATCCCTCGAGTGACCTTCTATTAAATAAAACACTAAGCCGAAAACACCCACTTCCCACCTTCGACCTTAACGAAGAGCTTATTATCTGTAGGCGTGGTTTTGATAAGAAAACTTTAATAAGCTGCTAAAACTGCCAACGTTCGACTTACGGAGCAGAAATACCTGCTTGTCCGTCGCATTTCTTATCAGTACAAGCCAAGTTCAAATCCTTACTTTGAGATACATTATGTTTCCAAGCTGATCACTAATTAACAAGTTTTTGGAGTGATATCCAATATTTTGACGTCTTTCCCTAAGTAAATAAAAATCAACACCGTTTTTTATTAGCTGGTAAAAAATGAAGGGAAATGGAAAAGCACCAGATTACTGATCCCAAAAAACAGAACTTATTAGGCGCTAAATGATGGGTATGTGAAAAATCTTCAAAACTAATGATCAGTCTGTAATGGAGAAAGTGAGTCCTTGTTCGGTGTTGCCCCACACGAACACCGTTTCCGAAAAATGCCTGTGAAATGAGGTACTATTTTGCCTTCAGCCATAATAATGATACCAAGATCTCTCAAAATTGGCAGAAGATGTTTGAAAACCAGGTTTTTCTGTTTAGCGATAATCTCGCCTACGTCAATCTAAGACCTGGGAGTCTTGGTTTGCAAGACAAAATAGCTGGAGAGAAGGATTTGCGACGAGTAATTAAAGACCCCATCTATACTTGTAGTCACTAGGTTCATGAGCTAATAAACTCGCATATCTTTTGCTTTCTAAATTAACTATCTGCAGATAACGATTCATTGCACGAACCCCCACACAACTGAGCTTGGTGAACATTACATCTACAGCGCATTTAGGGGTAAAATATATTTGCTAGCTAAAATATTTTTACGAGGTCTAGAGTCCTTGTAATAAAAAAAACTAACGGTTTTTCTGAAAACTTGAAACAGATCTATGTGTTATCAAACTTTTCGTGTTGCTGCAAGATTTTTGCGATATGTAGAGTGTTCAGAGAACAAGCTGCAATTAGATAAGGCAGCAAAACTATCAAGAAGGCAAGGTGTTTTTCTTTTTTTATTTCTATATGAAAAAGAAGTTTCGTGTGTGAGCTAAACATAAGTCGGCCGGCAAAACCTCTGTGCCAGCAACGATGGCCTAAGGGGCAGTAATCACAGCGATTTTATCTGCTGTTTTGATAACGTTCATTGGTCACATGATTATCGACAATTTAACTGCCATTATAACGGTTTTGTAAGGTTTATAGGTTAAATTGAGTTTTCTCCACATGTACTTGTAGGTTTGTATCACTAGTAGAAGCTCGATTAGTGAAAAATAAAAACAAAACCAACTTAGATATTTTTAATGAGAAGCATGCATCGCATAGCAAAAGGCAGTGATGATTAAATATAAATCAAATTAAACCACACGTTTTGGTTTTACACTTCCTGTCGTAAGCGATAGTTTACCCAAACTTTACTAATGTTTCATTATTAAAACATGTCCCTAAGTGGCCCCTAAGTGTCACAAGACGAGAAATATTTTGTCTGCCAACATTCGCTGGATGAAAATGTTTTATATTCAATGCCAAACAAACAACTATTGTTATAGACAAAACTGTTTTTGTTTGTACAAAGTCATGTTACGCAGTGATGGTATCACAAAGCTGCACGAAAGCAGTTTTAAGGACCAGCTGCATTCTTTATTTCGTTGCGTTTGTTGTTGTAAAAAAGAAAACAATGCGCGTCCAATTTCTCGATTTAATTCACCCCCTAGTGGCAATCTTATCATTGGGTGATTAAACTATAATTATAGACAGCACGTTCAAGAGTCCAAGTGCTGCAAACATAATTGTTTCTGCATTTTGCCCCGAAGGTTGAGACGCTATATTGTTATGGGAAAATAAGCACAGAACGTATTTAAAGTCCTCAAAAGAATATGAATTATTTAGCACGTACATGCGTGTCGGTGTTTGTATAGGCGTCGGGAAAATTTAAACCCGTGGGAAGTATATCTAAAGATGATGCAACTTTCCATCTTTCTTATGAAAACAGGACTGACATGATTTTTCATCTAAAACAAAGTAAGAGGAAGTTAGGGAAAGGGTGGTGATATCCGCAACAGCTACAGCAGTATCAGCAATCATATTAGTTGGATAGTTGTAATAGTAAGAGTAATGATCTACAAATAGTTGTTTAATGTTAAGTTGTATTAGTAGCTTGTAGTAGCAGAAACAGTAGCAAATGAAAATATGAGGTTTATTATTTTTGCAGAAATTACTAAAACAAACAAACTGATTTTATACTAATAGGTAATATTGTAAGATATATCAATACATATATGTATATATAAACTTATAAATATATATACTAAAGGATAATATAAGATATTTACATATATATGGTCAATATATATATATATATAAATCTGTGGTTTTTCTTCAAAAAGCTGAACAGTGCTCAACAGTGAGTAGCATGATAATATGATTATAGATGTGAAGAAGTTCAATCATTTAACTTCTTCACATCTATAATCATTATTAAAGGAATA
>JANRMR010038334.1:3484-14716 GCA_025434825.1 Bergia sp. 'catenularis' | reverse complement strand
GGAGGGGAAGGGGGGGGGGGGAGGGGATTGGTTGGTTGGCTTGCAAGGTTTGGCTTTCTGGGCCGAGATTAAGGTGGCTCTCAAATGCTTTTAGATTTATATGAACTTTGCGAAAGGTCTACTCCAAACAATTGCAGAATACTCAAGCTCTATTGTTATTGAGTTTAACTGGGTACATATTGTTATAGAAAAAGCAAGAAAAAGAGATGCACAGTAATAAATTATAACAAGTGGCGGAGTACTTTGTAGTTTAGCCGTCTATTCATATTTTATGGTTGATTGCTATCATTTGTTGGGAGATGGTATTACAACTTTTTGCACTCCTACAGTGATTTATATTGCCATATAGCGACCTCACACATCTTCAACAACACCCCGTTTAAGCTTCCAACTGTAGTTTACACAATCACTGAACTCATTAACTGGTTCAAAGTTTTGCCAAAAAAAATAGAGAATTTTTTTTAAAACAAGGTTTGAGGGTTTGGGGACGTCCTCTCCCATGTGGTCCTCACCAAAATATAACACGTACTTGAAAAATCAAATTTTCTGTCAACTTGAGAACAATGCTGATAAGATATTTCGAGTACCGATTTGGAATCAATAACAAGGCCTCTTTGACCCTCACACTTTAATAATTCGTTCGATGCCAAGTTGCTCTATTCTACAGTTTGTGTTAAAAAATATGCTAGTTCCGTTAAAGGTCTAAATGTATGCAATCGAGCTTAGCAATCTATTTGAAACAACAACAAAAAAATTATTGCAACATTCAGCTAAAATGATAATTTGCCAACGTGTTCAAAACACGTGGCTGTGTACTACACAGGCACGTGCTGGCATTTGTAGGGATGGCAATTTATGCAAATGTATGGCGTTCTAGAAACGTAGACGATGTTGCAACAGGCACGTACTTGAACTTTGTTTTACTCAGTAGCATCGGGAATTGAAAATTATTCGCCAGATAATTATACAAGAATTTGATATTTTTATGTTTCACCTTTTCTTAGCCGATTTACTGATATCCCGACCAGGGAGGGGGTGGATAAGGTTTGGTTGTGGTCTCAATACCGCTCTGTACTTGCAAGGAAAACTCAAGCATGGACAAGCATTTCGATCGAACACTTCTCAGTTTATTTCTGATTTAGTGTTAGTTTTACATTCTGAACAGAACACATGACTGAAGAAAAACTCTACACTTTTTCTATAGTATTCTAGCACACTCACGTACATTCTATTTGCATTTGCAAACTAACTTTCCGTTTCTAAGAAACAGTTGCAATTAACCAGCTTTTTCATATCAGCTATGAGTGAAACAGTAGTACTCGTGTTTAAATACTGTTTCTATAACCATGTACAGTTCTCGAACGAAGAATATTAAATTGTAATGTATCCTTCTCACATGAAAGACACTCTTACTTTGTACGTGCTTTCCTTTACGCATATTAATCGGCTGACAAAATTCCAACGGTATATGTTGCGAAGGGTAATTTCATTTACGTCTTCACATTCAAATAAATTGCATCGTTCTCGCTTGGACAATGTTCTCGACTCAATTAATAACTATTCAACCAATTACATTCACGTTTTAACAGGATATCTATTCTATCCCGATTATCTCGTTGTCAAAACTAGCGTTTAATTATTCTAAGCTGCCGAGAACGAAAAGCCATGTATAGAATTATAGAAGCACCAACAATTTACAACAGCCAGCTTTCAAACAACACATGACAGCTCAAAACTCTTTAAATTAATAAATGTATGTACGATTTCAGTGATATAAACAATAAATATAGGTAATACATCTGTTGCAGCTTTGATTTGAATAATCTGCTTATTTGAACGATTTAAATACAGTTTGAATGTATATATGTTATTATAAACCTTTCTTGAGCTATCATATGTTGTTTCTGCAAATCTTTTGAAGAGAAACAGCAACACCACAAGACCAGCTAAATCTTTGAAGCAAAATCAAATTCACAATTCTTACTCTTGTGCTCGTTCAGGTTACTGGCGACAAATACATTACACTATTACAAAAATACTCTTATCGACCGAAGTTGTCAGCCCAATGACCAAGGCCTAATTTATTTTACCAAATTTAGTATTAACTATAGAAAAATCTACATGTCCAATGTTGTGGTATGTATAAAATAATTTAGACTTATCACTCTTGCGAGCAATAATCAAACGAATATTCTTTTAGCTACATATTCAAAAGGATTTTACAAAACTAATTTTGCTACAAAATGCGACTCTTTTATAGAAAAAAGGTGCCTCAACGTACGAAGTATTCCAGAGTCGTTACCTTGACTACCAGAATGCGTTACCTTAACTACCAAACAAAACATTGTTGTTTACGTCATCACCAGTCCAACCTGAACTACACGATCATTTAAATATTAAATATCATACAGTTATATACAAGGTAAAAATCAATTAAATATTCTTTAACCGTGCTATCGTACTCAATTTATATATATTTATATATCTATGTATATCTCCGTAGCTTTTTCCTATAATTTCTTCCACATCTTGATGTCTTTAACTTATAAATAGTTCCATCAAATTAACAGTTTACCTTATGCAATCAATGAAAAATTGCAAACAAAATTCGGCAATAGTATTAATATATTACATTGTTTGAATTGAATTGTTCTGTACTGTGATACGAAGTGTATAGTAAATATATTTCTTGAAATAACTAATAAATTCATGGTAAATTTTGTTTTATAAATACAATCTAAACAATGATCTCGATCTGTGTGCTGTTTCTCTGAACTTGAAATCTCCGCCACTCATCCTTATGTCCTTCCTCCCGTGGGGATAGAGGTGGGGATAAAATTGGCGGTGTAGAGCAAGATGAAGCAGTCGTCCCACTCTCCAGCAAGCTAGAACGATTTGATTCAAAGTTTCTCAGTTCTGTTGAGTGTGTCGATGTTGTGTGTGAAAATGTACTGGAGTCTGATGACGTTTGGTGATTGTAATAGTTTCTCGCTCTTGTTTTATTTGGAGGCGTAATCACTTTTTTCCTGAAAGAGCCTCGTTGTTGACCAAGACGTTCCTCTCGTTTTGCTCTTTTTCTGTCTCTCCAACGGCCCCTGATGCACAGTATAAGCAATAAAATGGCAGCTAGAACCACCAGCGAGGCGATCAGCGGGATTAAATACTCCGGGGCACCTGAAGATATAAAAAAAGTAATGAGTATTTGATTCAATTATCGCAGTTTAAGATTTCTCATAATAATAATAATACTCAAAAACTGCTTTAACCATCAAAAATACTTTAACTCTACAAAAATATTTCAGTGAACAGAAAGTACATAATAAAAATCTTTTAATAAATAGTCTTATTTTCATGATATCTGCAACTGTTTTTTTATTTGATCTGTTTATTGTAAAGCTCTACTGATCATTTTTTGGGAAATGTGCACTAAATTCTTTATTCTAATTTATTATCATCATCTGTTTTTAAAAAACGCATCGACTGAGCTCAACTAACGCTAAAACTTAATTTGACAATAAAAACATTGATACTGACGCTAAAACAAATGATTTTAATAATTACGACACTAATAATCAATAATAATAATTACAATAATTACCTTTCACCTGATGGTACTTCAGAGTAACTGATCTCTCAACGGTGACTTCTTTGATGGCTATGAACACGTTGTACAACGTTATATTTATTCGATCTGCGGATGGAGTACTTGGGACATTTTTTATGTATCTTGCAATATGAATTGCTGCCTCTTCAGCTACGCCAGTATTTGGTGTGCTTGCCTGGAAGAAACAGTGACAATCGGTTCTTCAGTTCAATTGCGTTTTCAAAAAAGTATCCTAGCAGCTACCATCTACCTTTACTGAATAAAACTATTGAAGCAAAAGGAGTGACATATGTGTTATTGATTCCTATTGCTCTGGGCATGACGTCATATGCCGTATTTTCTGTATTTAATCCCCCCCTCCTCCTCTCGTAGCTTTTGGACTGGAGACGTATTTGAAAGAGGACCTAAATAATGGCTGGGGGTTTATCAAACTGAACAAATTTAGGTCTTTAGGTAGGTGCACGGCTTTTTTTTTTGCAACAGTTTAAGGAAACAGTCAATCTTAACCTTATTTATCTAACATTTCGGCAATGTCTTTGTAAGAACTCTTTAACCGAAAGGAATCAGTATCGTCAGTATAGAAACAAATCACATCTTTATGGTGTTCATATAATTTTTAGTTTTTAAATAAGAAAGTAGTTAGTCTCCCTTTGGTGTCGGGACTTACTCCGAGACTGGAGACCAAATTAAGAAAGCCGGGGTTCAACAGAAGAAATACGGTGCACTTGTCACCGACTTGAATGAAAAGACTTACCACTGATACAGTCACTGCCTCAACATCCCTTTTGTCCTTTCTCGATACACTTTTCTGTTCACATAATAAGCGCACTTGGGCAATTCTTGCATAATCTTTAAGCAATGGTAGAAATCGCAACCTTCGACAGAACTCCTGCAGAAGCGTGCCCTACAAAACAAAACAATACAGTTCAGTTTCTCCTTCTGCCTTTACTAATGAAATGCTCATTTCTTTCTAGCTCTGTACGTGATGTTTAGTCGGGACTCTCGTTCAAGTCAAATTTTCAAGGAAAACAACAGCTTCAAACTGATGGATACACATTAGTATGAAAATGCCTTGAAGTAAGAACGAATTTAGTTCAAGTTAACATAAGGTTCGAATTACCAGCAACAACTCATTGCGGACAACAAGCACTATACACAAACTACATATTATATCGTGAACCTACTTTCTACAAACGTTTTCATCTATGAAAGTAAAGATGTGAATAGCGCTTACCCTTGGTAACTTCTTGATGTCGAAAATAATGTTGATCTTTGCACAATCGTGGCTGAGTTCCGTGCCATTTGGAAGGCAAACCTCATCACTGATGTCGTCTCCACTTTGAGCCGAATTCTTGGCTCCAGCGCACTCACCCCACGGGCTACAAGGAGGTTTAAGGCAGCTCGTCTCTTTGCGCTTACAAACGTTGCCGACGGGGCAGCTGGAAATGGAGTTGCTTTTGTTGAGGCAATTGCGTGGACCACAAACTACTTTAGTACAGGAAACTGTTCCTTCAAAGCACTTGCATGAGTTACAATCGTCGCTGAAGTTTGCGTTGTGTCGAAAGATGGCATTTAGTTTGGGGTACTCGCAGTCCATTGGATTACCAACACTCGCATCGTCTAAAGTGAGAAAAACGAGCTTGGTTATTGAAAGTATCAACGGGAATATCGTATTAAAACCAAATTAACAAATTAGCAAGCACTCTTCTTATTTAATTCTTAACTTTGTCACTCCCACCAAGTTTATCAACGTCTATCTTCTCCTTGCAGTATCAGTATAAAATAAGTTGATCGGTTTTGAGAATTGGGGAATTGATCATTCGTCCCTAACTCTCTAAGATGAAATGGAAAATTCCCCTAACTTATTACTGCGAAACGTAAGGAGAAAAGTAACGAGAATTTAATAACTCATCATTTGGCAATTTCAAGAATGAAAGGGTTAAACCTATCTTAGTTTTAGCGGTATTACCTTCGCAGTTGCGTCCCTGTTTGCCAGCAGGGCACACGCATTCGTAAGAGCCGATTTGGTCAATACAGGTGGCACCTTCCGCGCAGGGGGACGAGGCACATTCATTGATGTTGATCCTGCAGTCTGGTCCCGAGAATCCCCTGGCACACGAACACAAGTACCAGTTGACCCCATCAATACATGTCCCTCCATTGTAACAAGGCACGGCTGCGCAGTCGTTCACATCTAGAAAAACAAACACGTGGTGTAGGATTAGACAAAAAGAACTGAAAATTGACAGGTTCCACTTAATGTGTTTACCCAGATCCTGTGGTGTTTACTTAGTTCTGTTCGGCGTATTTACCAACCTCTAAATGGCGACTTTCTGTAAAATCAACAAATGCTTTGTACGTAAACGGAACACATCGGAACCATGAATGGTTATCTTATTCAAATGGCACCAGCTGCAAACTATTCACACTGGAGAAGGTCAGGGTTAACCTTCCCAAAAATAACCAAAAATTATTTCGAACAATATTGTCACTACTATTTATGAAATTTGTTTTGAGGAAATGGGTATCTGGCTTTTAGTTTCTGGATGCTTTCCCGGTGGCAGTTAAAAAGAGACAATTATTTTTTTGAATAAACACTAGCAAGTTTTCAGGGCTGTTGCTGAATTCGTTATACTTACTGTTTGAACACGTCTCCCCCTCCCAACCATCAGCACAAATACACGTGAACTTATCGTGTCCATCGACACAAGTGGCTCCATTTTGGCAAGGATTCGAATCACATTTTCCGGTCTCTGCAGGCGACAAAGTAAAATCTTATCAATAAATACCAAGGTAAAAGACCCTTCACAGAGAAAGAGACAAGACTGATAACACAAGTTTACACTAAACAACACATTTGCAGACTTTTAGGAAGCGTCAAAGCTGTTTTCCGCGTCTGCAGTTCTCGTCAACAACTTTTAATTCTTAAGGGTACAGCATCTGGAATGGTTGTGTTCGTCACTCTCATGAACTACAAGCCTTCTGCAGTAACGTACCATAATTATTTCAGGAGTTGAAGTAAAATTATATTAATGAGAAAAAAAAGGAGATAGACGTGATCACAATCCCTTGAATTGATCAACGAACTAACAAGAAACTAAAGAGCTCCAATATCGATTTTTTAGTTATTAACTAACCGCACTCGTGAGAACTGCGGCGACTTGACAAAGCGCGTATTGCCGAAACAATTAAACACGTTTCTTGTACTCATAAATATTTGCCTTAGCTACATTCCAAGTTCGGTAATGAATATTTGTTCTTCTGGGAATTAAAAGCGAACTTCCAATTTCTAAATGACACCTGCAAAAGTTCACTGACGAGTTAAAATTTGAGTGTTTACCAGTGCCGATTACAACGTAAAGACTTTACATCTTAATTTTATTATCCTTGTTCTCAGTTTTGCTTCCTTACTAGTTTTACGACTTCAGGTCAGCACAAACATCTTAAAAACAACTAGAAAGCAGTATTTAATGAAAAAATAAGTTGGGAGCACGTGCTAATGAAATGGCGGAACATTACACAACAAAGAGCCTATGGCATTGAACAATAGCATTTTCTTAATCTGGGTCCAAAATGATATTAGAAATTTTTCTCAATAGCAAATTGATTAGAATGTTTATTTGAAAATACAAAAACTCAATTTATTCATTGCAAAAACATTCGGTGAAAAACAACAGGTGTACATTTGCAACACAAAGGTCTTTATCAAAATTTTTAATCTTTCTTCAGGAACCATGAGGGGCTTTGGCCATCAGTTTTCAGAAACCAAACGTGCTTTCAACATACCTAGCTTTTTGTTGACTAAGTATCCAGTTTGTGTATTCCATTCAATTTGGCATATTTTTTGACTGAGGAATAACATTTTGGTTCAGTAGAGTTGTTTGTAAAACTATATTGTGTTCGGCAATAACAACTTTGATAAGTAAACACTGAATGATGATTTCAATTCAAAGAAATATGACTTTTCAGTAAAATTATTCAAAACACCGAAACTCATTGAGCAACTGATTCTGAACCAAAGCATTTACTATTGAAATAAAAAATAAACCGATTAATCAAATATTCGCGTACGAATGACCCTATCAAAAAGAACATGCGAAAAAGTTCACCCTAACGAGGTAGAAATTGAACTTACCCAATTGACAAGTTCTGCCTTTGTATCCAGTTGGACAAATACACTGGAAGGTCTGCCCCAAGTCCTCACAAGTTCCTCCATTCGAACACGGATTACGCTCGCAATGGCTACTTGCTACAAAACAAACAAGGAACATGTTACGAGATCGTACAAAACCAATTACATTTCAATCTCTTTTTAATTCCATTCCTCGAATCTGAAAGACAATCTTAAAACTTAAGAATTAAAACTGAGTCATTAAAACAACGGTTTACTCTAAGCAATGATAAGAAAAGTGTAGCTTGTAATTTATGGCGCAGAGTAATCCCTGAATTAGCAGTACGCTATCTAGGGCTAAAGACTTTAAGACTTTAAGCTTTTTATGTTACGAAAATTACCAAGTCTGACAAATACAACGATTAATGGAAAGATGCCGACGCAAGACAAAAAAGAAAGACTCAAGGAAGCAACTTACTTGAAGCACAAGTCTTGCCTTTGTAACCAGTGGGGCATGAGCAAATAAAGTCACCCAGATCATCTTTGCAAGTACCGTTATTCCGGCACGGACTACTTGCACAGTCATCAATATCTGAAAGTAAAGATGAGCCACTAGTTATATATTTTTGCTCTTTGCTGAAGAGCTTCTTTTGTTGAGGCTACTTCCAGCGTGCTAAAGTCGCCTTAACGTTTTAACACTTAGGTCTAACAAGATAGGAAGTTACTATGCGCGTTGGCAATTATTGTTAGGTCGCAGAGATACCTGCTTCGTATTGCCGCCTCTAATTAGATGCAGATACTTCAAACTGAATACTCACTTTTGGAGCAGTAACGTCCTTCCCATCCAATTTTACAGAGGCACTGATAGGAATTGATTCCATCTTGACATGTACCACCGTTTTGACATCTGTGGTTTACACAGTCATTGATGTCTGCAAGTTTGAACAAAGCAAGAAAGTTTAACACAAGGAATTAAAAACGAAACTCGATAGTGAAATTGACAATTTTCGAAACGTAATTTAATAAACACTTGCATCTATATAAAATCCCTTACAAAGGTTTTAAGTTTTGCACGCAAGATACACAAGAATGGAATAACGAAGTTAAATTATTGAGGGCACAAGCTGATAGCACCCAAACTAGCTGTAAAGTTAAGATAATGTCTGCACGAATAACCAACAAAACTATTTGTGTGGGAACCGATATCTGAATAAGGAACATTATCTGAGAAACGAAAACAAAACAACTTACTGTTGGAACAGTGGTTTCCGGTGTATCCTCGATTACATCTACACTCAAAACCTCCAGTAAGAAGTGCCTGACAAGTGCCGTGGGCACCACACACACCTGTTGGTACGAGTTGGGTTGTACCATTGATTGGTACTGCAGCCATACAGGGATCAATTCCTAGAAACAGCAAAATGAACGGAACAATTGAGCTTTGTCCTTATTAACTCTTTCCCTAACAGTTTCAAATCAAGTTTTCAACTATTTTAAAAGAAAATTTTCAATTTTTGAATTATGAAAATAACTAACATCACCATTTTTTAGTCTTGCTAAGGTTTGTGTGCAATGTTAGCTCAGTTGATAAGATCTCAGACTGCTAACTTGAAGGTCCCGGGTTTGATTCCCGGCTTGGCCATGGGGTTGAATATTTAGGTGACCTTCTTTCACCACACCGTCCTTGGACAGGGACGTTAAGCCGTTGGTCCCCCAGATGGATGGAGAGCCACTCTGTGGAAATGCTGTCTGGGTAATGCCATTATTTTAATGGTAATAATAATAATAATAATAATAATTATTATTATTATTATTCAACCACCATTTCTAACCCTTTCATTTTCAGCCAGTTTATCGACACGTTTTTAAAATCTCCTTACAACATCAACACAAATAAAGTTGTTTGATTGTGAGAATAAGAGAACTGATCATCATTGACAAACTATCTAATATGAAAAGGAAATTCTCATAAGCTGTTTAAAAGGAAAGCATGGATATAGCTTAGGAGAATTTAGCAACACATCATAAGTCATGTTTGGGGCTGAAAGGGTTATAAGGTTTAATACTTACGCTGTTCACATCGCTCACCCCTGGTTCCCGCGGGGCAAGCACAGTGAAACTTGTTGATCTTGTCAATACAGGTTCCTCCATTACGACAGGGGTTCGACTGACATTCATCATGATTGATCTGACAATGTATTCCTCGGAATCCTGGAGCGCAGATGCAAGTGGCTCCAACAATACCGTTAGAACATGTACCTCCATTTGCACAGTTATAGTTTGCACAGTAATTTATTCTTGTTTCACATGAATGCCCAGAATATCCCAAAGCACAGGAACAAGTATAACCATTGACGTGATCCACACAAGTCGCTCCATTAAGACACGGGTCTGACTTGCATTCATCAATCTCTGTCTCACATTTCTGCCCAGTGAAACCCAACTGACAGCTGCAGGAAAATGTACCCAAGCCCTGAATGCAAGTGCCATTGTTATAGCATGGATTGACTTGGCACTTGTTGGTTGGTGTCTCGCACTGCTGTCCAGTAAATTCTGGCCTGGAATAGAGATAAATATGTTTTTCAGTGAAGAAAGCCTGTTACATATGCCTTGACAAGTGGAGAACAATATTTTTCTGGTAGAATTTCAAGCTCTACCTGTCTTATGACAACAAGGTCACAAATGTTAGTGTTGAATCCTGATTGCTGTGACAGTGATGCTGCTATTATTGTTCCACAAATGTGAACATCACTGCCACAAAGCCACCACTACCATGACTGTCACAGTACTGTCAGTAGCCACCACTGTTGCATTGGCGTCAGAATCACTACCACACATGTCACTCCATCACTATCACAACATGAAATGATTCTTGCTTTGTATAAAGGCAGCAAACTATATATACAGAGGTGGCGGAGCTTTCTGAAATGTTGGGGGGGGGGGGCTCATTGTACATCAAGCCGAGTGCATACCCCTACTCAAATCAGTTTTGACTGAATATTTTGCCAAACCAATTTTATGCTGTGCTAGCAATTTCTCTCGGCACCAAACATGGGGGGCTGAGACTCCCAAATTTTCATTTGGGGGGGCTACAGCCCCCCTTTCTCCCCCTGCTCCACCGCCTGATATAAATATAAATAACATACCTGCAAATGCACTGGTAGCCACTGTGCCTATCAATACATGTTCCTCCATTATTACAAGGGTCAACTGGGCCACAATCATCAACATCGTGGTCACAGTTTACCCCAGTGTACCCTGCTGCACATTTACACTCATAGCCATTCACTTTGTCCACACAAGTTGCCGATCCATGGCAAGGGGATGAAGCACAATCATCCTTATTAATCTGGCATGTTGAGCCCTCAAATCCAGCACTGCATACACATTTGTATCCATTCACAAGATCTACACATGTACCTCCGTTTTGACATGGCGACGAAAGACACTCATTGATATCAGTGTCACAGTATGCCCCAATGTATCCAGCTGCACATTGGCATTGGCTGTTGCCTCC
>JANRMR010038223.1:0-14718 GCA_025434825.1 Bergia sp. 'catenularis' | reverse complement strand
TAATAACGTCAGAGAGGTCCGTACATTTCCGTACATAAATATCTTGTTAACAATGAACAGACGTTAACAGTTTTGTTTCCATTGTCAAAAGCCTGAATCAAGAGTGGATCTGCAAGAATAAATATACTTCAAGTAAAAAAAGAAAATTCAAGCCACACGAAGAGCTTTTTTAGAGAGTGTTTTGTCTTGTGTGTTTTATCCTTTTAACCATATAATATAACTGATTCCAATTTTAATTTGAGTTTTAATAAAACTTAGCAGGTAAGTGTTTTCGTTTGAATTTTGTTAAGCCTTGTGCTGTATAGCTTGAACGAAATTAAACATTTTTTTTTTAATAACAATTTTACATGGAGGTTTCAACTGCATTTTTGTCGATATTTTTGTCTTTGGAAATGTATAATTGAATTGCTTTTCATAACACAAGAATACCACTCAAAAACTTACCTTTGAATCATTCAAACGTAATGATATATTAAGAAGTCGTGCCCCATTATAAAACTCTAAACGAATACACCCGGGGTTAGATTCTCTAGTGTTGTTATTGAACTTTTGAAGCTCATTCCACCACGTAAGGCTTATCTTTGTGAAAAAAAAAAAGAAAATTGTGCACGATAAGAATCATACGTTGAATAATATTTCGTGTTATGCTTTTTTATGCTATCAACTTAAAAAGCGTTATGACTATATTATAATCAGCAGAAGGAATTTCCAGATACCAAACAATTAGGGTAAAGGAAAAAATGTCTACGAAACTATTGGTTTTATAAGTCTCTTCTTTTATTTTCAGTGCGTGATTCTGAAAGATGATCATTGCTACAAAAAAATATTTATTGGACATAGGAAACTAATACCTAGCCCTGAACCTAACCTTAAAACCCCAAAAGTAAGGTGTTCTGCAGTTCCCTTTTCCTTAGCTTTTAACGCAATGGAAGGTAAAGTGTGCACCGTCGGCTTCCATTGATACCCGCTCTTGGAGCTAACGAAACTACCGACGTTAAATAAGGGCTACCTTTACCTATACCTATACCTTTACCTTTACCTTTACCTTTACCTTTACCTGCTCTTTTCCTACACTTTATTCTAGCATGTTGGTACTGCGGAGTGCCTTGCTCAAGGACACAACAAACTGGTCAGGCCGGGGTTCGAACACACAACCTTTGGGTTACAAGTCAGACACGCTAACCACTCGACCACTGCGCCGTCGATCGAAACCTTAACTAGAATCTCAACCCGTGTCCTAACGTTATCTCTAACCCTTTTTTCATGATTCATATGTCATTGACTTATAAAAACTTCAATGTTCACTACTATAATAATTTGTATCTCTCGAAAATTTCCCTGGAAATTGTAGTTGAACTGATCATGAAGTGCAGTGAGACTGTGAGTGTATAAAGTATTCTACGCGGCTAGTCTATAATAGCAGCCCCAACTTAGGAAAGTTTCAGTTTGTTTTGAGACTTAATACATAATGTACATCGCTTTTACTCAGTGAAAGAAATTTTGTACCAATAATTATCTTGCCGGGTAAATCTGCCCAGCGCACATGAAGCTAACGGTTAACCAAAAAACGAAACGAGGCAGGGAGCTCAGCTATCTGTTCGCGTATGCGATGAATTTTTCTTGAGAATTTAGTCACACGAGACCATAAGACAAACATATGTCTTGTTTCTTATTTTTTGCCTTGCCGTGAGACAAATTTCTCAGAGAAACTGGACGAGCTAGATTAATCAAATAATATACAATTAGACACAAACACATTTGGAATTCGAAAATACATTCGGTGGTGTACTTAGTGAAACTGATTAAGCTATGAAGAAGCTTTTACAGCTGTGATCAACCAGATAACGATTGCCTTTATGATGAAATCAATTTATCTTAGATTTTCGGAATTAAAAAACAGGAACGAGTGAAACAAGTTGTGACAGATGTTTTCGTAAAGGCCTCGCGAGGCGAAACTTTTTAAGAAAACTGTCTTATATGGCGAGAAAACAGCTGCATTAACTAACTTACTCGTAAGACTTTTTGCTCAGCGCTTTCCTCTGGTATACTGTCATTTTTTAGCAATTCCAGAAGGATATAAAGTGTTTTAGTGGAATACAGAAATTTCTCTGTGTTTGAAATAACTGGCTTTGTATAAACGTCAAGAGGAAAACGGCCGAAATAAGAGAACAACTGCTAACGGAAGTTAGCGGCTGATAGAATTGAAAACCTTATGTTATATATTTTTTTTTCTTGGAAATTGAAAATTTACCATTACTCTAAAACCATAAATTACTGTAATTCTTCTCCGTTCTCCGTGAGCAAAACAAATAAATAAAACTATTATATTTAACAAACTAGATAAGAACTTTCCGTTAAAGCAAAATTATCCAAAATACGAATATTTGAAAAACAATTTCTGGATCAATTAATTTTCTCGTTTTCAGAAGTTTAAGTTTTACGTTATTTATCCAAATAATTTCAAAAGAAAACATCTTAATCCACTAAAAAGGCAATAATCGATCACTTCTGCTAAGGTTTAATGTATTTTAAAATAATCGATTACGTTGTTTTCCGTCCAGGAACATAAGAATTGGCAACTACAATCCAACTTAATCGCCTTAAAACAGACCATCCGTAGCATTTAACTATTGAAAGAGTTAGACTGGTATCTGAGCAGTTTCTGTTTAGAGTTGTTATAGCTTGAAAAAGTTTTTTTTTGTTAATAAATCCCTGAGCATGAGCAAAGCCGTAAAAGAGCCGTTTTAAAGTTAAAGCCGTAGTTCTTTGAAAAAAAAGTGATACAAATTTGTTTCTCACCTAGCATGGCTCCTTAAAGTTTCCCTTTGTTAATTAGACAAACAGTTACACAATTCATAGCAACGAAAAAATTGCAGCCACAAAAATACTTTGCAACCAAATGTCTGCAAACAGTTGAGAATGGGAACTTTAAAGATTCTGAAATCTTATAAAATAAAAAACAAATAGATGCCCTTTATTTACTGAGGGTAACACATTTTACACGTAGTAACATTCTAGGTGGCCCTCCCCACAACACCGGGATTACGCTACTTTTTTCGAGAAGTGTGTCGGTTCTTTTAAGTCCCCTGAGATTGCATTTTAGGAGACTAGACCAACGACTTAACGTCCCTGTCCGCGGACGGTATGGCGAAAGAAGGCCGCACAAAGTTCAAACCTCGACCAGGCCGGGGATCGAACACTGGACCTTCCAGTTGGCAGTCAGAGATCTTACCACCTGCGCTACTGACGCACCCACAATTATTGTGATTCGTTTACATGTATCGACGGCTCAACCATTTGTATTAGGACGGTTTCTTGACAACAAAATTAAGAGATTGGAATCAAAATTTCCAATTTTGAACTAAAAGTCTGATACATTTAAGAAACAGTTTATCGATGAAGTGTGTCGAATACATAATCACGGACAGCACTTGACAGATCATGATCTAAATTTCGTTTAATAACACGTACATCTTCTTTAGATCATCCACATTTTCTTAGACTGACTCCAATCTTTACACATGACTTGGCGTTTACAATCTTAAATTCAACATTATGTTCGATCAATTTAGAATTAAAAAGTTAAGTTTAAGAGTTAAAAATAAATTCCAACAATCTTAGCGGGCATCATGTCTACTATTTAGAATTATTACTGACTTAGAATAGCAAACAGTTTCGAATATTTGTTTAGCTAGATGTACAATTTATCCCCCTAATTTACTATTTGTTCCACTAATTCGAGTTTAAAAAAAACTGTCCAAACGACCAATTTATTAAGATTTGTATAGTTTTGTACTTTCATCCAACTTCTGTAAGCTTTACCACCATCCCCACTGCATGATTTACTTTATCATTAGAATGTTTTCATAAACTTTAAAAAATTGCAGCGACCACATACATGGAAGCAACAGATATACTTAGTTTATTTTTATCGTTTTTGTCCTAAGTTTTCTTTGATTTTTTTGTTGGATTAATTTGTGTATCGGGTGACATTTGCGTTCAAACTGTTTTAAACCTTCAAATGCTTAAAATTATTTTGATTTTTTTAACACTTAAAACTTGGATAATTTATGTATAATTTTTATGTTTTAAAATAAAATATAGCTTTCAAATGATAATCCTGCGTATCTTTGAACTTTTCAAAATACGTGTTACAAAAGATGGAGAAAGATGGGATGGGTGTTTGGGTATGCGTTGCGCTATTGAAATACAAACAACATACCAGTTTGAAAGTCGTTTTCCTCGATTTGTGTTGTGAGCGCTTTCCAAAATGTCCATGTGTACCCACAGCTATTCCTATTGTATTCGTGAATAAGAATACAGCCATCAAAAACACTACTAATATTGCTCCATTCTTTACCATTTTCGTAGACTATAGGAGATTCTTCACTTTGAGAATGATGCCAAAACAGAGGTACAAAAATATTTTTATATTCTTTAAGCTGCTCTTATATCCGTACACACTTATTGGTTTTTAACTTATTTAATTGTACGGTCATGTAATATATCACATATCAAACACGGAGGATGTACAGTCAAGCTCTTAGCCAAATCTAAAAACATGATGTACGTGTCAAGTCGTTTAAACAGAAACTCATTTATTAAAACCAGTTGACATTAGAGCATTGGGGAAATTGTATCCAACTTTCAACACAATAAAATGTATTGATTATTTCGTATGTGATCAGGAAGTGTTTTGTTTATGTATCAATGTCGTACAGAAATCACCAGAACATCGTAACGCTGTAGATGCCATAGGCACTCCTGGGTGCCTAGGGTGCGAACTTAATCAAAAACCATTCAATTAAAAAGTGTACTTTAAAGTTGCATCCTGTTTCACAAAAAATCTCTATTTTTCTTTAATTTTGCTAATGGAATCTAAGTCTCAAACACACTCGTTAACATTAACACAGCTTGGGAGCACTAAAGTTGTAACACATCTAGTTTAGAAAGCTAGCAAGCAGCTTGACAAAGCACTTTCATTTCTGCGTCATATTGTCATGTCAAGGAGTACGGCTTGCAATTTGTAAACTTCTTTAACTAATACCAATTCAACAAGGGCTAAAATGATACTAAATGCCTTATTGAAGTAACGCCCGAGAGAAAGAGAAAGAAAGAGATAGGCAAACAGGTAGACAAAGAGAGAGAGAGAGAGAGAGAGAGAGAGAGAGGATTTGTGCAAAAAGAATGACTACACTTAGCGTTGCTCGACCCGTGATAAAGAAAATGAAACTAAAATCTTGCTCTTGTTAATATATTACTCAATGGGATTAAAAAGGCGGCATCGTCGGAAGAAAAACAGCTGCTCTCTGGTATAACTTTCTAGGATTATGATTCAAACACGTTTTATGGCTCAAAAAAGGAGATGAAAAGATATTATTTTAATTATAATGTCAGTTCACTGACTTATCTCACAAGAATTTCAATTTTACGGGAAAATAATGTTTGAAATACAGCAAATCACAACAACTGATAGCAAGAAGATCAAACACAATTTTTGTTTCTTTTCACCTGATCTCGACACTGTCATACCCTTAACTGTTAGTAGAGCATTTTAGGAAAACAATTCAAAGCGTGGGTGCAGTTGCTTCATCGTAAAAGTTATTTTCTAGAACTTCAATTTTGAAACAAAGTAAATCATAAAACAAATGTTTTTAAAATTTTACGATCATTATCTACTGAATAGAACATTTTGATCTTAAGTACTTTACATTCATCATGAATTATTCTTGCTTTACAAAATGATCGTTTTCTTTATAACAATGCGAGTGAGTCGAGCTAAAGACCTATTTCGTAAACTGCTGTGTAAATGAAGAAGAGCAAATTTATTCTGCTAACTATTGTATTCTTTTAACAAATCTACAAAGCAACCTTTCTATTTACTGCCGACTTCAAGTCACGTAAGCCTTTGGCTTAAGCTCTACTGTTAGAAATGTTATTGTGTATATATTATATCAAATAGATGAAAAAAAGAAACTATAAAAACAAAACATAAAAAAAACGCGCATTCTCAGGATAGGTAAAGTATAAAACTGAGATATTTGACTTTTTTGGTTCATAATCGACAAGGTTTACTAAACTTGACTTTTACAACGTTTATAGAGTATCACTGAAAGTATAAATTAAATCTTGTAACAGCTACAAGTGATCTATAGTTTCAAGTTGTTGTAAGTTCTTTGTATATACTCATCCAACGTTCAACTTAAACCAACGTTTATGAGGCAGTTTTAAAAATATTCTTAACCTTTTTTAATTTGAAACACAGTACTGCATTTTATTGAAGATGTTAGTCACCCGGATGGTTTCGGTTACAACTTCTGTAGAAGGAGAAAAACAAATACATACAACTCGACAATGTGAGATTATTTACAAACATAATTACAAGCTAGCAATGGTTAAAACAGCTAAATGCGAATCCGTTCACTACTGTTTGCTGCCTTTTAGTTCATTCGATGGTCCATCGAATCGTTTTACTATTACTGACAAATATATCAGCCTTTTTTCCTCTCAAGCTGGTTTGTCCAACGAAATTACAAGAGATATAGATCCTTTTATCAAATTAAATATGTGCAAATCAATCACAAAGTAACACAGTCCCTTGTGTTGTAGTTTCCTCACTATGGCACTGACATCTAACTCGCTGTTATATGCGTCTGTGTAAGACCATACAAAATGTTTTAAAACATCTTATTTGAATTCTCAAAGAATTAATTTTGCCATATTTTTCTTAGAAGTAAGAAATACACAGTTTATTTCCTTATCCAGCCTTTCTGTCTTTCTATAACATTTGAAACATTTATAAACGATGAAATTAGTATATATAATTGCATAAGCGAATTGCGGTTAATCATTTACTCATTTTTTTTCAATACGAACAGAATTTTTTAAACAGTTTTTAAAAAAAATCACCGTAATTTTCCACGGCATATTCTCACTCTGTGAGCTTTATTTCTAAATAAAATTAATGGTCACGTCAGTTGGATGAAAAACGCAAATTTAGGCCGCACCTGAAACGTGTTACAATCGATTTCTCTAGTCCAAATAATTTATTGAATTTCTTGTCATTTACGTTTTCTGTCCTATTCGTTACTATTATACGTTATAATCGGTTTTAACAGCGAAGTGTTGGTACACCACTGGGGCAACAGCACCCACGTAGTTGACCATACGTAGTTTTTTTATTCCTATATTCAAGAAATGACTCCACTTCAACTTTAAAAAAATATTGAAGCATTATTGTTATTTCTTAAACATTACCATCTCAAAAGTTAAGCCATTAAATACGCCATGAATATAATGGAATAATTTAAAGAATTTATTTTTCTTACTTACACCGACACAGAGACAAATCTCTAAGCAAACTGCGAGGTATCAATCACTACCGCTGAACACAGTAAGTCTTTTGAACGGCCCTTTTCATATATACTAGAAACCTCTAACAGCTGTTATCCAACAGCTAATTAGAAATCCATAATATTTTGACAAGAAATATCTGGAGTTGAAAGCAATAGATAAAAAGACAAAGCATTCGTTTTAGCCTCCAAAGCAGCCGTCTCACCTCCTTCGCGCAGCGGGCCCACGGAAATCGGACGTCTGCAAGCTTTACTAACGCTATCATGTCGTCACGCCCAACCAACCAGGACCAATCAGATGCGCGGTAATATTTTCTTTACCGCGATAAATTTAAGATATGCGAATATTTCCCAAGGATCGAACGGCCTTTTTCAAAGGTCCAGTTACCGCAACAACTTCCAACTGTGACTACGTTTTCTTACCTGATTTTTCATTGGTTCTAGTTTTTTAATGGAATGTTGTTTTGATTTAAAAGTGGAAGCTCCGGCAGGAGGCGTGACGACATGATAGCGTTAGTAAAGCTTGCATACGTCCGATTTCCAAGGGCCCCGCTGCGCAAAGGAGATGAGGCGACTGCTTTGGAGGCTACACTTGTTTAGGAATTTTGGCTGAATGCTTAACACGTTTTTTGTCAAACATAATGTAAAGCTATCTTAAGTGTCCAAAATCAATAAAGGCTTCTCGGCGTTTCATATCTCGCATAATTCGATTCATAAGACAGGTTTTCGAAAGGAAACAAAAATGTGTTTCATAGAAAAAGTGCACCTGTTAATCCTTGTTTATTTTTTTTGTTCTAAAATATTCCGCTAATATTTCTTTCCCTTTGGGGATTTAATAGAAGTTTTAAAACTAATTTTGCAAAAAGAACGTGAAA
Source organism: Bergia sp. 'catenularis' (assembly GCA_025434825.1). Classification (NCBI taxonomy): domain Eukaryota; kingdom Metazoa; phylum Cnidaria; class Anthozoa; order Zoantharia; family Parazoanthidae; genus Bergia; species Bergia sp. 'catenularis'. Next base: position 6,491 of record JANRMR010038223.1, on the reverse strand, counting down.
ACTGATTAAAAAAATTAGTTTTCCAAATCATCCTTCAGGCACTGGTTTTGATGGATTGTTGCTTGTTTTAAAGGTTTCCATGTCTGGCAAATTCAAATAATGCCGTACCGTTTTATCTCATTCATATAGTGTAATCGAATCTAAGATGTTTGCCCTTTAGTTTATTAAAAAACTTCTTTAAAGGTTTCCATGTTTCCATGCAAATTCAAATAACGCCGTACCGTTTATCTCATGCATAGTGTAATCAAAACTAAGATGTTTACCCTTTAGTTTTTAAAAAAACTTGTTTAAGGGTTTCCATGTTTCCATGCAAATTCAAATAACGCCGTACCGTTTTATCTAATTCATAGTGTAATCGAACCTAAGATGTTTACCTTTTAGTTTATTAAAAAAACGCATCTATTTACCCAGAGGCAAGATAGTTCACAGTACTTAATCATTAGGCAATACCCCAAACCCACGTAAAGGAACAGCAGGGTTATATATTAGAAGTATAATACAGAATGCAATATTAAATTGTAACACAAAATTACGAGAAGAAAATTACGAGAGGACTTCATGATGCGGCAAAGAACTGTTCTTATTATCTTGTTGCTGATGGTTTTCTTCGCAAGTGAAGCAACATCGTTTTATTATCGACACTATCACCATGGGCGGAAAAGAGGCGTGAAACAGGTTCTGTGAACTTTAGTTTGGTGTAATTCAAATTAACTTTATCAGAACATGCATTTCTACAATTGCAAGATTGGTATCTAATTTAGTATTAGAGTTTTGTTCAAAAATGTTTTCGAAAAGCATAATCAATCGCTAGCAATGATTTTAAAGATCATAAAACTAACACACGTTGGCACTGGATGTAAAGCGTTTTTTTTTGTAAGAATATTTTATGCTGATGTTTAAAAATGTGTTTGTGCTTAAAAAGTAGTTGTTTTAACGGAAAAGAGCGTTTCAAAACTGTACGTACCGTTAGTTTCAAACCCACTGTTTTCACAATATTTTTGAACTTAAATTACACTATTCCAGAACTTATGTAGACGACAGTACATATCCTCAAATATAATTTAAGCTAGATTCGCAATGTTCGGCCCTGTGTTCACCAGTGTAAATCACTGTCTTACATAGTTGCAATTATATTATTTTTCCAAGCATTAACTGTTCGTTTTAATTTTTGACGAACATTTTTTTAAGCTACCGTCACTTTTATTTGTCAAAAACAAGTTTCTGTAATAACAGCTGCATACAATTTTAGGTTGGACGTTAAAAAATATAGGGAAAGTTCTGAGCGAAACCATTTCTTTCCAAATATGCTCAAACAATTCAGTCTCTAATATCACATGATAAGCGTTGAATAGGAACTTGAGGAGAAAAGAAACCTATTTTGATCTATTCTTAGCGCTGTCAGGCTGTTTTTACTTGGAAATTTAGTTCTGCTATAATTGAGTTTGATCCGTAAATATATTGCTGCCCAAAACTTCAAGGTTTAATTTTGTTTTTCAATTTATCGAAAGAAAAATCTTAGGATTATTCTTGCTCTTCAAAGTAGTTCGTAGAGTAGTGTAATACCATCTTACCATCTTAATTATAATTACCATCGATAACACTCCTATGATGCCTTGTAGCTCAGTTGGTAAAGCAATTATATATTCCGGAGGTCGAGGGTTCGAAACCCACTGGTGTCAGATTTTTTTTTTCTTCGTGTGGGGCCATTTCCTTTCTAGAGCTATCGCTCAGAAGGAACTACTCAGGGTATTTCAGAAAAACACTTCAGAATCATAATAACTTAAATTTTACCGTCTTTGTTTCAGAATATCAGAGAACGACTTCAGGAAATCAACATGAAAAGACATCTTGACTTTTACCAAGGGACTGGAAGGGTAAAAAAGATATTTAGCAAAGTGGATAAGCGCGAGAACCACGGAGGATTAAACAAAGTTCCGCTTCATATCATCTTGAAAAGAGCAGCAAATGCTTCTTTGAAACACTGAAAAGATCTATCATGTAATAACTATCATGTAATGGTAGAACGGCTTGCCCACCTAAATATTGTAAGGAAATTAAGTATGTGAAGCTACGGATGTGAGTAATAAAAAGTTATTCAGATATTCGTTGCTAGAGTTCTTTGAATTCGTCTCCGGAAAATCTTAGATGGACACACTTTAACAACCTCTCCTACAAAATTATTGTAATGTGCATGCGTGTTTGTTTTTGTGTGTCCTTGCTTCAAGTCTCCATTGGTATTTTTGTGACATTATACAAAGTGACTGATGTGAAAATTCCAACCACCATTAACGTAGGTATGTCATAAAAAGCACAAAAATGGTAAACCACCTCTTCGAGTACAGGCTTGAAGGCACTTGAGTTAATGTTTTTCAATACCACTCAGTATGCAATAATATCACGAGCGCTCAGTTGACCATACCCTTTTGAAATATATTATCACGTTTTCTGTTTGATAAGTAGGTTTGAACTATACAAAATTGCAACTTAAGTATTATTCATGAAAGAAAACTCCAATTTTCTTGGTCAGCCAAACAGCACTTCAGTTTTTAATTATTTGTTTCAAGTGCCAATATTTAAAAATATATATTATTGTAACTCTAGAGGGCAGGAAGAGCACTTGGGAATGAGCAACATTTATAATTAAGCAGCTTGTTTTCAAGGGAAAAAACCGCTCTGGCTCCCTCCCGAATATATGCCTACAAAAAAAATTGGGATGAAAATTTATTTTGTTAAATTAGCATGCACACATGGACTCTTTTCAAACGGTTTTTCAACCTATAAAAAGGGTACGGGCAGTACATCGATCCTACATTCTAAAAGTCTAAAGAGAGATGGTCGTAGCATCTTCAACTCTCTAATTAAGACAAAGACTCGCATGCATCTATAGATTCATTTTAATTGTACGTCCGTTCAAAAACCTACAATTAACTAGAACACAGATTAAAATAACTCATTAACTGAATATACCAAGAAACTGGCATTAATTTTTTTATATTACATAGTTTTAAGAACAAATGAAGTTTTTCTGCTCAAATAGATTATTATTTTAATTTCCTTTACTAGTGGTAAAACCAAGAAGCTATAGAAACATCATGATTGTTTTTCCAATTGAAATTATTGTTTTTAACCTTGTAGATATTGAAAACATATATCTAACTAGCTTTAGCAACTAAAAACATTACATATTAAGCTGCCCGGATATTAATAATTTATGACAAAAGAAAACGTCTTTTTCTTGTCAAGCAAACAAAGACCAATAAGTGAATAACATTGGTTCAATTTAGGATAGAAGGACAACAACAGGACTAAACTTAATATATATACAACATCTTTTCTGTGAGTACTACTTTTTTGCGTGGATTGAAGGGCCATAAACAAAAATATGCTCTCGTTACCTTAAAAATACCGTTTGACGTCTGAACAATTTCAACTGCTCTTAAATCAGTTTTCACCCCTGAAGTTTTGGCGCAAATATGTTATTCGATCGAGAAGGCTTTGTTCTATTGCTTCTATCAAAATTCGACGCAATTTATTGTATATGTATATCTGAATTGACAATAGAAACAAAAGAATATGCCCTCCAATACAATCCTGCCCTAACCCCTCCCCCCTCTCCGCCGTGTTGCTCTACTTCTCTATTTTACTTTTCTATTTCTTGTGAAAGTATGTTGAGTTGAATTTGTGACTAACACCAATAAACAAAAACAGAAAAAACACATTTTCTTGTTGGAAGAAAATTATATGCAAGTAGTTAAGATACCCATGTTTAGAACTGGGTCAGTCGAAAATTGTTGCGTCATGAAACATAGAAGTTTTTCACCTGTAAAGAATATAAAAAAAACGTCTCTCAAAAAAAATTACTAAAACAGCAGCTGATCATGCAAAGTTGAATATGCTAAAGAGAAGCCACTTGTGAATGTGGGTCGCATGTAATTAATAATTGAAATAACAAAACACTCTAGTTAGTTTCTTGCTATAAAAAATGGCTAGCAAAAATAATTTAAGAAGGTATAATTCCGTTTTGTACTTGACTCTTTCTATCTGACAACTTGAGAGGCATTTAAATAGAGAATAAAACCTGTGGCAATAGAACGTATTTCAGCAGCTTCTAGAAAGTCAATTCAGTGAGTTCTTCTATATATAACTTACTATTAATAAATATCTGTGCTTTTTAAGGAATACTAAAATGGTTATCAAACTATGACAATAATATACAAGTACTGAAGAAATACAAATGATGTGAAGACAAAAAGTTATTTGATTTAATGTTGCTTTCCATAAACAAATCTCTAAAAAATATCCATGTAGATATTTTCATTTTTCCTATTCTGACTTTTGCTGTAACAGTTGCATTTTATAGCATCATTTAAAAATCTAGTCCATTTTTGAGCAGGTTGCTTCAAAAACTATACAAAATGGGTAAATAATCATAAAGAATGCAGAATAATTCTTCCTTTTTACCACACTTATTTTAGTAAACTTGTACTAAATGAAGTATCAGTTTTTTGTTCTTTCTGTTAACTGCTAACATATTTATTATAGCTCAGACACACACACACACACAAAAAATAAATAACGAAAAAGATCAAAACGTTACCAACACGATGAACAAATAACGTTATTCACCAATTATAGAACCTTCACAATAGCTTGGGGTGTCAAACATGTCTAAAGGCAGCTTAAAACAAGTTTACGCTAGTTAAGTTGTTTTTATCAAGGCTGTTTGAGCCGTTGATGCTGCCACCATGAGCTAAAATGATATGGAATCCTACATGGTAGTATAACATTGTTAAATGTGCTAAAAGGAGCTAAAAATATACAAAGCAACAAAGGGAATATAAATTAATTTAAGAGATGTTTACGTACTAGAGAGTAAGATGTGATTCTTTATATCTTTCTTCTCTTGTCTCTAGAACCTTCGTTGTCTCACAGTACCACATGTGGTGTAACATTAATGTCATCTAAGCAAATTTGAGTGTGAGCAACTTATGAAAGAAAAATTTAGCAGAAGCAAATAATCTTCTCTTTAACATTGAAGTGTATTTTGAAAACAAAATTGTGATTTTTAATAATATCTGTCATCTCTAATTGTTACTTTGCCATCTTTAAATGCTAAAACCAAGAGCATATTTTGCAAATTGAAAAGAATGTTTTCCTCGCGCCAGGAAACTAGTAAGTAGACTAACTATGGGGTTACAAAAACAGTTTAAAACAATTCTGTTGTAGAGATATTGTTGTTTTCTTCGTATGGTAATAAATGAAACATCACCGCACTCGTAAAACGAACTGTTAGCTGCACATAAATACGTTGATGTGGCAATTAACGCAGTTGGTTCAGGATTGCGAAAACCCAAGACGAAACGTGTAATGCATAAATAGCAAATATTTTTCCAATTCATGTTTTTCTGTTCAGATCTCAGATCAAGCCATGCACCGTTACACTCTATTTTTGGCTTTTTTAATCGTATTTACGTCGATGAAAGATGTGAAATCCTTTGTACCAAATTTTGGTAACTGGGGAGGAAAACGATCGTTCACTAAGGTGAAGTACTTCGTATATGTATAACCCAAAATTATTTCTTTTGCCTTTTATCAAATCAAGTGAAACAATTTAAGTGGGTAATCCCCTTTCTTTCTTGAAGAAGACTGATTAGAAAATGGTTATTTTTTCTTTTTTTACTTTAGTTTATTTTAAACACTATTTCACTTTTATTATATATGAACATGTCTTGAAGTTTTTATACTTCTGTTACAAACATGCTGGTTAGAATCACTCTTTTGCAGCAATTTTAAGGTTTAAGTTCCATTGAACGAAGTCCTTTGAATTTTTATATTTTCAGCTTCATTTATCCGTCATAATAAAAAGTCTGAGTTTTCTAATTATATTGCATATAAACGTCAGCTTATAACTTGCTATGATTATAATGAATAACATAACACAACGACGTAAGAATTTTGATAACGTAGGTAAGAGCTTCCTTGCAAGTGTTAATAAAACTGTATGGCTGAGCACAAGAATAACTTGTAAATGTTCCATTTTGTTAATGCTGAGCTTTCCTGTTAAACTTTATTTTTATAGACAAAGCTAGCAAGACAAAATGTTAATGACCTTCCAAGAATTCCTTTGGAAATGAAGAAGGAAAATCAAGTGATGAAACGAGGATTTGGTGAGCAACATAACGGAGATGAACGGGAGTCGACAAGAACGTTTAATGTTCGCTAGACTGTGATAGCCGGAAACCGTTCTTTCAAGGATGTAACAGATTAGAACGTATCGAAAACTTGTATTTTTCGTTATCACAAACGATTGTACTCAAGGAAACATAAACAGCTTTGCATTAAAAAGTATGAAATGAAGTAATAAAACATATTCAATTTCATTAATCGCCTAACAACTTTGCAGGATTGCAAACAAAGCAGCCCATGATTAACCCTATTCAGAACTTGTGTTCACTAATTACCCCGTTTCCATAGCAATCCCTTTTTGAATG